>PVKV010036763.1:0-15417 GCA_004027835.1 Alouatta palliata
AAACTCCGTCTCAAAAAAAAAAAAAAAGAAAAAAAAAAACACCTAGCATTTCTGTAATATTTCATTATTTATACAATCTTCCCCGTAAAGTGTCTTATTTAATTCATACAAAGCTTTGCTAAGGTAGGCATTTCACTAATTTGACAGTGAAAATTGAGACTTATAAAATTCAAATGTTTTGCCAGTGACCCATTTGGTAACTTATATTTAGGACTGAAACTGAAATATTATCTGATTCTTAGTCTAGTATTCTTTCCTTTACACTTTTGGATGTTTCTAGGTATTATGTGAAAAAGAAAGTTCCATGACCAAACTATTCGAACAATGCTGGGGTAAACCATTATCTTTATCCTAAGACTTCTCAAAACCTTTCATGAGCTAACGTAATATATAGATTGATAAAATAATATTGACTGCAGTGTTTCCCAATTTATTTGGCCTGAGAATCCTTTCTTTTTCCACAGAGAGTATTTTCTAGGCCACTGTTCCATAAAATGGGCTTTAGGAAGTGTTGGCCTACATAGGAACTTGTAATGAATTTGTGATCCATGAAGGGAACCATGAAGCACCTGAATTCTCCTGTTAGGCTTTCCACAATAATATCATCTATTTTCAAGAAAGACACTTAAAATCCCATCTGAGAACAGAGTGATTTAAGGCAAAATTCTATCCCACCAAATAATAGTTTAATTCCATCTAGGGCAGTGTTTTTAATTGCATATTATTAGGAGTTGACCAGTACTTGATTTCCAGTGACTGCCATTTCCTCTACCTTCATTCCTTCCCAGCCCTCCGTGAATGTGCACCCATCATGGCTCCAGTCTGCACAAAGTGCTCTTCAATGTTGACTCAAAAGTTTTGGCTGGACTCGAAGTTTTAGCAGAATCTAAGTTCTTGAAGTCAGAATTTATAGGAGCTTGTGATGGTTCAGATTGGATTGAAGATGCAAAGTATTGATCCTGGGTGTGTCTGTGAGGGTGTTGCCAAAGGGGATTAACATTGAGTCAGTGGGCTGGGAGAGGCAAACCCGCCCTTCATCTGGGGAAATGCCATCAAATCAGCCGCCAGTGTGGCCAGGATACAAAAGCAGGCATGAAAAGACTGGACTGGCTTAGCCTCCCAGCCTACATCTTTCTCCCATGCTAGATGCTTCCTGCTCTAGGACACTGGACTTCGGCTTTGGGACTCAGACTGGCTTCATTGTTCCTCAGCTTGCAGACAGACTATTGTGGGAGCTTGTTATGCGAGTTAATACTCCTTAATAAACTCCCATATATGTATATATGAAATATATGTATATTCTATTCATTCTGTTTCTTTAGATAATTCTGACTATTACAGAGCTCTTTAAACAACCTCATTTAGAATTGGCAGTTTCCTTTCTCTGCCTATAATTGTTTCCTTTTGCCATTCATTGGAACAACTAGATGTTCATGCTGTAAATGTTCATTGAGGCATTACCACATGCCAGGCCCGTCCTGGGTACTGATTATATAGTAACAGACAAGACCAAGTCTCTTCTGCATTCTATGCCTTTGCCACTTCAGACATAATCTTGGTATTATCCCCTCTCCTTTGCAGGAATGCAGCTGCTTTACTCCTCATTTGACTTAGTAGGTCCTTCTTTGGTCCTCTCTTTGTTCTGCCTTGCTGCCTGGTGTGCCACTGAGCTCACCAGAATGGTAAATGAGCCTATTCTCTTTTGCCTACTCTAGGAAACTGATAGCAGCTTATTAGAGCATGAGCTATTAAAGGTCTTCCAGGTTATGTCACGTCTCCAGCAGAGAGTGATATGATTGGCTATGGGTTATGATGCAGAAGACTGGCAGCACCCATGTCATTTATTCAATCCCTTTGGAAACGACAACTGTATTAGTCAGGGTTCTAAAGAGAAAGAGCAACAATAAGATAGATTGGGGGTACTGGTATAAGTCCTGAAGGCTGATGGTCTAAAAACCAGGGCACGGATATTCAAGGTTAAAAAGATAGATGTTCCAGCTTAAGAAGAGAGAGAGTGAATTACCCTTCCTCCATCTTTCTGTTCTGTTCAGGCCTTCAGTGGATTGACACACTATTGATGTCTGACCACATTGGTGAGGGAAGAACTTCTTTACTCAATCTACCAATGTTCATTTCTTCTGGAAACACCCTCACAGAAACACACAGAAATAATGTTTTACCACCTATGTGGGCATCCCTTAGCCTACTTAAGTTGACATACGAAATCAACCATCACACAAAACTTCTGTTAATCATGTTAATCAAATTCCTGTTAATATCAGTTTTGACTACTATCTTTTGACAGAGGAAAGACCTTCCAGTTCTTTACTCAGGGAAAGAAAACTCTAAAAACCTTGTAACTGACTTAACATATTGACAGTCTTCATTTTCTAGCTAGATAAAACATTTTGGCAGGAAGGACAGGGGAGGCTAGTAGTTTATTGGATGAGGTGTCCCTCAAGGAAATAACAGCTAATTAGAGTTAGAGGATGAGTCACTTCTTCAACGTTGACTCAAAGGATGAATCACTTCAACGTTGTTTAGAACTAGAAGGCAGCATAAAAGACAATTCTCGTGGTCAAGAACTTGTGGTTCACATAGCCCTGGGTAAGAGTTAAGATTAGGCAAAGTACCCCAAACTCTCTAATCCCCTGTGTCCTCATCTATAAACTAGAATAATAACGATAGCTGTTTCACTGGGTAAATGTGAGAGTTGAATGACTGATGCATTTCAACTAGTGTCTGCTACATGTATTGCGGAATTACAGATTAATGCTTTATAGCCATGTATTTATCAAGCATACACACTGGAAAATCCAGCTCTTTTCAAAGATGAATAAACAATTCAGAGAAGTGAGAGGATTTTCTCAAGGTCATGCGTCAGCAAGAGAGAGAGAGGGCTGGAATGCAGACTTAGGTTTTCTAAACCCAAGGACACAGTTCTATTTATTGAAAAAAGAAAAATGAAACTAAATATCCATTTTGAAATTAAGGATGTCTGAGGGATGCATTGTTCTCTTTGATGAGATCGATTTGCAAGCCCCTCATTGCTAAACCACTCGTCTCAATTTAACTATACAATTTGGGAGTGTTGGAACTATGCCATTTTGCAAGAAAATGATTAAGACAAACTCTAAGAATATTGTGAACTTTATCAGGAAAATCAATTTGTCTAACAAGAAAGTGAATCACTATTGATTTTTTCCCCTCTAATTGGACTCAGAGCCCTGATTGCTTTTACTAAGTGGTGGCAGTTCGCTTTCGGCAAATGTATTTTTCACTTTGCAGTGGAGCATAACGTGCTCTCAAAAGCCTGTGCCAGTATTTGTCTCTTTCTCATTTGCCCAGTTCTTGAAGGTTAGCATGGACGCTTTTAGACATTTCTTATCTGCAGTGACAAGATGTTCATTAGGCCTTTTGCTGTCCTGAGTGGACAATCTCTATGTTCCTGCAATATGTAGATACATGGGCATGGACAGAGACTGGACTCACAGAACAGACTCACTGCACAATGAGAAAATGTCTAAGACAAACAAGGTAATTAATGAAAGCAAATGTATGCTTTCAATCCAAGGGGCCTGAATGGATGTGCTACATAATTTACAAGCATGACAGAAGCCAGCACCTTCCTAGTTGCAGGTCGGCACCTGAGTATATTAAAGCACAGTGCTGACTGCTAGCTGAGGCTTCTGGAAGATGGTGGCTTTTGGGACCAGGTAGGATCCTTCTCGAGAGGTTCTAGAAGGACTAAGGGCATTGCTTGGCATGTGAAGCTAGAGAGGGGCAAAGACAAGCATTCAGAGTGTCACCAAATCCTTCTTCTCCAACACAGGCCTCTGTTTCTGTCTCCTACAGCTAACATTTCTCATTTCTTTCCCTTCTTCTGTTTCCTTTTAATTTTAATTCAGAATCTTGGCATTGATGTAATAGTTTTAATTACTGCAGTATCTGTTGATTTTTTTGCATTTATCATTTAATTCTTTCTGCTCTTAGATTTTTGGTCTTTCTGCCTCATTTCCATTTTTCTGTACTTTTTCTTTTCTATTCTAGCAAGCAAGAAAGAGTTGACTCAGCAGTTCTGGGTCCCTCAAACCCTGGGCATTTCCCAGGAAGGCCTCTTTTCGCAATTAGCACCTGGCTGGTTATTAGAGGAATGAATTCTAAGCCCTTGGATTAATCTGCTTGATAAAAAATAGTATTGTATGTCTGAGACCTTGTGCCATGTGATTCAGTGTCAACGATATGATTTATAGCGTATGCCTGTTTTTGTATGCCTGAGGTCTTGCTATCACTGAGTAGCTGAAGTCAGTCTGGCAGATACTGCACAATGAGCTCCAATAAAAACCCTAAACTGAAGGCTTGGGTGAGTTTCCCTGCTTGGCAAACCTTTGCATGTATTGTCATACATCCTTTCTGGGAGAATTAAGCACATTCAAATGACTCCACTGGGATAGGACAACTGACAGCTGGTGCTTAGTCTCTCCTGGACTTCACCTCGTGTACTTTTTCCTTTTGCTGATTTCGATCCGTTTCCTTTCACTATAAAAAAATCACAACTCTGAGTACAATAGCTTCTCTGAGTCCTACGAGTCCTTGTAGTGAATTATCTAGTCTAGGGTGGTCTTGGGAATACCTGACATACCTACATTTTAATGTTAATTTTTAAAATTTAAAATTTCCCCTTATTTCAAAAATTTTAATTCTGTATTTCTTAATATTCCACTTTTGATCTCTTATTGATTTTACATTCATATTATATATTTTTACCAGATTAACTTTTAATCTTTTTTCTAAATTTTTATTTATATAATTTTAAATATCAGGTTTACACATTTTCATTTACACATTTTCATTTTTAAATTATCTTCTAATTTATTTTAATTTCTATTTTATTTTAAGCTTATTGTATTGTTTCTTCTTAACTTCCTATCTTCCTGTGATTATTTTGTGATACTTGTTCTCCCTTTCATTTTTATCTGTATTTTATATTATTTAGGACCCATTTTTATACTGAATGACAGAAAATACAAGGCTTCAGATATAGTACTAAAGAGTAAGACAAAAATCACTTGGAGGGCACTGGGGACTATTTTTCTTGAAGCTACTCCTATATCACCTTGTTTTATATTCAACCTTTATTTTTAAAGTTTAAAAAATTCCTCAACATGAAAACCTTGTGAGGCCACTCGTTAACAAACCTAAAAAACATTCCAAATGAAATCTTCAAAGGACATTAAGAAGATACAACCTCCACCTGTCAAGTCAAAGTAGGCTATTATGAAAATGATTAATGACCACAGGTATTAAAGTCAAACAAACAAACCAACCCAATTCACTCAAAAGCCTAAATGGATAAGATGGAAAACTGATTTATTGACCTAAAACCAGACTGCTTTTAAACAGGGTTGGGATACCTTATGGTGTTCCATGAGTATTCTTACCTGAAGACGGAATACTTAATACTCAAGTTTCTTTTTAACCTTAAAAGGTGAATGCTTATTATTCAAGTTTATGAAATACTATCTGAGAAAATAGAGCCAAACAACAAAAGCACAAAATGTAGGAGATAAATATTAAAACGCTTGGAGACAAATCCAGAAGCTCTAGTGTCCATGAAAGAAAAGTCACATGGAAGAAGAAAGCAGTAACCAAGGGATGGAAATAAAAAGCATGAAGAGGAAAGGGGAGGAGACAGAGAAAAGGAAGGATGATGAAAAGGGAGAGGAGGAAAGACATGAGCAGCAATAGGAAGAGAAGGTGTTGCTAAACTCGAGGAAGACTCAGTCTTTTGGATTTAAAGGGGCTACCAAGTGCCTAATAGCAGATGCGCAGAAGCCGTGTTCAGAATACCAAGCATGATTTAGAAAGTTACCAAAGTGAGGCAGGGCGTGGTGGCTCATGCCTGTAATCCCAGCACTTTGGGAGGCTGAGGCGGGTGGATCACAAGGTCAAAAGTTTGAGACCAGCCTGGCCAACATGGTGAAACCTCGTCTCTACTAAAAATACACAAATAAGCCAGTTGTGGTGACTTGTGCCTGTAATCCCAGCTACTCAGGAGGCTAAGGCAGGAGAATTGCTTGAATAAGGGAGGTAGAGGTTGCAGTGAGCTGAGATTGCACCACTGCACTCTTAAAAAAAAAAAAAAGTTACCAAAGTGAAAAATTATCCAAAGAACCTGATAAAGAACAAAAAGCAAATCTAAAAAGAATAGAAGAAGTTAACAAATATACAAGCACCGAATTAATGAAGCACTTGCACGCACGTGCATGTGAGCACACACACACACACACACACACACGCACAGAAAAAACTCCGCAAAATGGATTAATGGAGCCAAAATATATTATTTTGGAAAGATTTAAAAATAAAACCTCAGTAGTCTAATTAAGAAATTTTAAAAAATTGATATCAATTATACAAGAAACAACCACCACCAAAAATTGGAACTAAATATAGAACTAAATTGGAAACAAGAAATAGTAATATGTCCAATGTTAAAAAAGCAAAAGGGACATAGTCATAGTTATGAAGGAGTTTTTTTAAATTGTGCTTTGGGATCTGGGGTACATGTGCACATCCTGTATCCTGCAGGATTGTTGCATAGGTATATACATAATGGTGGTTTGCTGTCTCCATCCCCCACCATTGCCTACATCAGGCATTTTCCTGGTGTTTTTCCCTCCCCAGCCTCCCTGTCCCCCACTGTCCCTCCCCTCCCCTTCCCTCCACCCCCCAACCTGCTCCTGTGAGTGTTGTTCCCTTCCCTGTGCCCAAGTGTTCTCAATGTTTATCACCCACCTATGAGTGAAAACATGTGGTGTTTGGTTTTCTGTTCTTGTGTCAGTTTGCTGAGAATAATGGTTTCTAGATTCATCCATGTCTCCACAAAGGACACGAACTCATTGTTTTTTATAGCTGTATAGTATTCTATGGTGTATATGTGCTACACCAACCCAAATGCCCATCGATGATAGACTGAAGGAGGATTTTTTAAAAAAAATAGCGATATGCTTAGTTTTATCTCAATACACTTGAAAATCTGGATCTATTCTGTCCAGTATTGCAGCTACTAGCAGCAGGTAGCTAGTGAACATTTGAAATATGGTGAGTCTGAACAGAGTGATGCTATATGTAAGAAACAAACTGGACTTCATAAAAAAAGTGAAATATCTTAGTAATGTTAATACTGACTATACGCTGAATATATCTGATATTTGGAAATACTGGGTTAAAGTATGTTATTAAAATTAATTTTACCTATTTCTTTTTTACCTTTTAAATATGAGCAATAGAAAATTTGAAATTACATATGTGACTTGTTTTTGCTGATCCTAATATATTTTTGTTGGATATATTGGAAAATGGAAAAATATCCATTTGTGGTCTAACAGGAAACATGCTTATTCAAAAGCGTAACTGAGGAGAACATATGCGACCTAGAGTTAAGAGGAAATAATACTGGATGGTTATTAAGAGGGGCAGGTCCAAAGGGAGCAAGAAAAGGCAATAATATGGAACCTAGAAAGAACTGTAGATACAGGATAGGCCTGCAATGGGAGTTTGGCCACAGTCAGAACACAGGCACAGGCAGCCTGGCGGTAATGTTGCCCTACTTCGCTTAGTTTGTCTTCCTCCATAATAGACAAACATTTAAAATTATGAGTTGAATATCTTTTAATATGTTCAGAAGCCATGGTATGTCTTTTTATTTGCTAATTTGCTCTTTATGCCCCTTGTTCATGTTTCTAATGAATAGCTTTTTTTTTTCCTTGTTGATTTATAAGAGTTCCTGGTAATTAAGGCAGGTTAACTTTGTCTATTATAAAAGTGGCATATCTTTCTCTATGTTTGTTGTTTGCATTAAAAAAATTTTTTTTTGTATTTTTGAGTATTTTTTAAATTCTGACCAAGTTTTTTTGCTTTTACCTAATAAAATAGCATTCAGATATGACTTGTGGATTTTGTGTTTGGTTTTGGCAGGGCTTTCCCATTTCTACTTTTAGGAAAAACACATGCTCATTTAAAAATTCTACTGTTGCTCATGTCTGTAATTCCAGCACTTTGGGAGGCTGAGGTGGGTGGATCACGAGGTCAGGAGATCGAGACCATCCTGGCTAACATGGTAAAACCTTGTCTCTACTAAAAATACAAAAAATTAGCCAAGTGTGGTGGCACGTGCCTGCAGTCCTAGCTGTTCGGGAGGCTGAGGCAGGAGAATCACTTGAACCCCAGAGGTGAAGGTTGCAGTGAGCTGAGGTTCCACTGTACTCCAGCCTGGGTGACAGAGCAGGAGTACAAAAAAAAAAAAAAAAATCTAATATTGCTATAGTTCTTTTCTTCCTTCCTTCTTTGAATGGTGGTTTTCAATTGAAATTTATTTTGGTGCAAAAATGAGAAGGGGGTCTAATTTTTCATTCTTATTGGGGGTGGGGGTGGGACAAATGATTAACACATTGTAGCAGCCTATTTTTTTAATACCTATATTTCTATTACTATTTTTTCACTACTCATTTTAAATGTACTTCTTGCGTAATAAATCCATAGGCATTTCACACTCCTGTGCTCCACCTACCCATTTCTCTATGCTTGTGCCAGTACCATATAGTTGAAAAAAGTTATCCCACAAATATTACATGAATCTAGTCCAGGCTGACCCAGCCTTGTCCACCCACCATTGCCAGAACTTTTCGTGTCCCTCTACTCTGTTCTTTTAGGCTGTGCACCCATGAAGATCAGGAAGCATCAGGAAGGCCCAGCAGAAAAGGGTGGAATGGGTATTCAGTAATAACCGTTTCTGAATCTGAGTCACCTATCTATCTATTGGCCGAATGTTAGTGTGTGTGTGTATGCTTAATCAAGGTTGGATCAATTAGGGTTCAATGGGAGAAAAAAGCCCAACAGGATGTGTACATATTAAGAGGGTTATTGCAAGGAGTTGGCTTACCTGATTGAGGGGGCTGGCTGTCAAGCTGAAATTTCTGGGCAGCAGTGAAAGCTACTGCCACAGATGAAATTTCCTCTTTTTTCAGGGGAGCCTCAGCTCTGCTCTTAGGGTGTTTCAACTGATTGAATCAAATCCCCTCATACTAGATTGGATGGTCTTCCAACTGATTATTGACTTTATTAGATCTACAAAATACCTTCACAGCAAAACCTAGATTAGTGTTTGATTGCATAACTAGAAGCAATAATCTAGCCAAGTTGACACATAAAGGTGACAATAGCAGTAGTTTATCATCGAGGTATAACTGACATACAATAAAGCTACAATTTGGCAAGTTGTAGCAGATGTATATAACTGTGAAACCATCAATCGAGTTAGTGAATATATCTATCACCCCTAAAATTACGCTTGAGTCCCTTCCCTTCTGCCCCTCCTCCATTCTCAAGAAATATTCTCCAGATCTGCTTTCAGCCAGTGCAGAATAGTTTGCGTATTCTACTTAAACGGAATCACATAGTAAGTTATATTCATGCCTTATCATGATTATTTCTAAGCAACATATCTTTTAAAATTGTTATTGCAAATAGAAAGTTTCTTTTATTATATTGTGTAACATGTTGTTTTGTCTGCTTATTAAAATATACTTTGTACTTTGTGAGTTTCATGACTTACGGAATTTTCATATGTGTATCTAAGAGCTTTATTTGATTATCCTTGTATTTTCTAGGCATAATAATTATAATCATCAGACTATAATTTTGTCTTCCCCTTCAACATTTATACATCTTAGTTGATATTCTTTAATTGCATTTATTAAGATATCTAGGGCATGCATTCTCAGTAGTGGGGTATCAACCCCAAAGTGCTGAAAATTGGAAATTGGCTCTTGATGAAGGGGTGCAAAAAAAACTTATACTTTTTAATGTATACAGCATGGATATAGATGCACCACATATACAGTACATCTGTGGTATTAAAACTAAATGTGGCACGGAGCACCAAGACCCTGGTTTATAATACCATGCTTCAATAGAAGGATCCAGGGTTGCTTAGAGAAATGGCTACCTCTACAGCTGGAGCAGAAAATGTGCATGAGCCTGGAGCACCTTGTAGTGCTAAGAGGTAAAGACATGCTCAAAAACATTAAAAAATCCCACAAAATCCACATGATGAGCAAATGTCAGAGGGACACAAGCGCCAACTGAAAGAGCTCCCAATGACCAAAGCTGAAACAATTTGAGCAATAAAACAAAGTAGCAATTGATTTGTTACCAAAGTATTAGATAAATATGCATGAATATATACAGATATAAATCAATAATTGAATAAATAAATCAGTGGGGGTTAATACATAAACTCCTTGTGAAAAAGAAATCCAAATAAATTATGTCGATAGATGCTCTGCCATCAAGAAAGTGGAACACAACTTCTGCAAAGGGCATAGTGTGGAAAAGGGAAAAAAAAAAAGAGTAATTTTACAGTGGAGAAACCTGACAAACCCTACCACAGCCAAGTGATCAAGGTCAACTTTCATAAACAAGGCATACTGATAGTACATACTCCTAATATGATAGAATGAGAATGGCATTCTTTGGTCTTCCTCCTCAAAATCCATAAACTCAGTCTAATTATGAGAAAAACATCTGATAAATTACAAAAGAGGGTCATCTTACAATATACTTGACCTCAAAACTGTCAATGTTGTCAAAAAAGGAAAGCCTGGCCGGGTATGGTGGCTCACACCTGTAATCCAGCATCGAGGTGGGTGGATCACGAGGTCAGGAGTTTGAGACCAGCTGGGCCAACATGGTCAAACCTTGCTTCTACTAAAAATATAAAAATTAGCCTGGTGTGGTGGCACACGCCTGTAATCCCAGCTACTCAGGAGGCTGAGGCAGGAGAATCACTTGAACCTGGGAGGCGGAGGTTGCAGTGGAGACTGTGCCATTGCACTCCAACCTGAATGACAAAGTGACACCGTGTCTCGAGAAAAAAAAAAAAAGCCCGAGAAACTGTGACAGCCAAGAGGAGCCTAAGGAGACATGTCCACTAAACGTAAGGTGGTATACACAGGATGGGAATCTGGAATAGAAAGATGCTGGGTGAAAATAATAGTTAATAATAATGCTTCAATATTGGTTAATAATTGTGCCAAGTATACCATACTAGTGTATGATGTTAATAATAGAGGAAACTATGTATGCAGTATATAGAAACTGTATTATTTTCACAACTTTCCTGTAGATTTAAACTTGTTCTAAAAGAAAGAGCTTATTTAAAGGCAATTAAATGAGGGATGATTAAGGAAAACAAACATCTATAAGGGATCCTTGCAAGAGGGTGTGCCATAATTCAAACAAAGATTGGAGAAACTGGTGAAGAGTGACTTTGAGTAAGTATGGTGAGGCTGGACAAACTCAGAACAATGTAACTATTTCAATGCAAGGCTTTTCATTTTCTCACTGCTTTCATTAAGGAAATACTTATTCACAATATTTTGACATTTCATTTTTTTATTCTAATTCATTTTTGTTGAATGACTTTTCATCACTTCTGAATATAATCATATTTTTCTCATTTGACTTACTAATCTGATGACACAGGTTAATAGACTACCTAATATTTAACCTGCTTTTCATTATAGAGAGAAAATTGCCATTGGAGTAAAATGTTATTGGATTGTGTTTGCTAATATTTTGATGAATATTTCTGTATAAGTTTGGTGATATTTCTACATTATTATATTTTATGTTATCTTTTAAAGGTTAGTATTCATATGAAGCTGGCAGAAATATTTTGGAGATGTTCTTTCCTTCTTTACGCTCTGGAAAAATTTTAATTGTTTGGATTGCCTTTTCCTTTAAGGGTTGAACATATTTAAATTATTAAATTCTCTGTGCCTCATAAATGTTGGCAGCCTTGAATTTTTATTTTTTTCGCAATTCCTATTGCAGTCAATTTTCCTGATGATAATGAGATAAACATCTATATACTCACTGTCCAAATAAAAAAATACAATGTTATTAGGCTTTAGAAACTTCATATGTGTCCCTCCCTAACTTTATCCTCCTCCCTCACTTTCAGGTTAACAATTTGTTAAATTTTGTTTTAATCATTTTCTTGTTTACTTCAGTTTTTTTATCATGTATATTTGTATCCTTAAGCTAAATATTGCCCAGATTTTTTCTGTTTTTGTACCATATGAAATGACACGGAATATATTCTTCTGTGATATGAAATTATTTGCTATATGTTTCATCTGTATTGATGTATGTAGCAGTAGTTCATTCATTTTTACATATACTACATTTGCTAATTTATTTTGCATTTGATAAGTATTTGGTTGAATTCTCACTTTTTTACTTCTTTGAATATTCTTGTAGGTGTCTCGCAATGCATGGTTTAAATAATTTTAGTTATATATATATATATATATAACTAGTACTGTAATTGTGTTGTAGTATGTATTTATGTAGGTAGGATGATGTCAATAGTTTTTACACAACTGCTGTAAAATTTGCACTTTCTCTGCAGGAAATGAACATTACCTTTTCTCCATATTCTCACCATTTGCTATCATGCCACTTGAAATTTTTTCCAGTGAGTTAGACTAAGATGTATCTCATTGTGGTTTTAATTTACATTTCCTTGAGAACTAATGAGGTTAAACCCTTTTTTTTTTTTTTACCATCTATTTATTGGCCACTTGGATTTATTCATCTGAGAAGTACTGGTTTTCATGTTTTCACAGTTTTCCTGTTAAGTTGTTCGATTTATTCTTACAATTTTTTTTCAATATGATTAGAATTATGATTTAGGTTTTAGGTTTTATTTTTCATTTTTTATTATATAGAATTTATTTTTTCACTTTTTAATTTTATTTTTTTAATTGAAAAATAATACTTTTACATATTCATGGAGTCATAGTGATGTTGTGCTACGTGTAATATACAGTGATCCCAACAGGGTAATTAGCATATCTATTGTCTCAAACAGTTATCATTTCTTTGTGTTGGGAATGTTCAATGTCCTCTTTCTAGCTTTTTGAAAGTATAAACTGTATTATTGATAGCTATAGTCATCTGATAGTGCTACAGAACATGGGAACTTATTCCTCCCATTAGCTGTAATTTTGTATCCTATAACAAACCTCTCCCTATTCCTCCCTTCTCTACACACTTCCCAGCCTCTACTATCCTCTGTTCTACTTTTTACTTCTACCAGACCAACTTTATTTTAGCTTTCACATGTAAGTGAGAACATGCAGTGTTTAATATTCCATTCCTGGCTTATTTCATTTAACATAATGTCCTCCAGAATTCTTACTTTAATGTAGTTGAATGTATCATTATTTTCCATTTTGGTTTGCTCCTTTTAATATTTTAAATCCATTTCTGCACAGAGACCTATATAGGTTTCACACATTTTCCTTTCCTATTAATCTATTTAACACATTTGGGTTTGTTTTTTGAGTAAGTTATGAGATTATGATTTATTTCCTAATTTTTATGTAAATATGTAATCATTAAAGGATCATTATTAAATAATCATTTTTCCACTGATCAGAAATGCTCATATCAACAATTGAAACTTCCATATATGTGAGATTCTGTGTCTGGTCTCTCAATTCTTTTTTGTTGTTTTCTGTCATTCTGTTATATTTGTCTATCCTTGCACTTTTAGCATATTATCTTAATCATTGTATAATTATAGCTTTAAAACTCGTCTGGATGTCTAACAGGAAAGGTCTTCCACCTTGCTCTTCTGCAGAATGTCTTGGTTGTTCTTGCTCTTCTTCCTTCCTTATACATTTTACAGTGGCTTATTGAGCACCCATGGCAAGGCTGGAGTGCTTTGAGATTTTGATTAGAACCATTTCAACTCCATTAGTCAATTTGGAGAATTGACACCTTTATGGATTTGGCTTTTTGTATTTAGGAAAAAGAGTGCTTATTTAGGTCTTCTTTAATAACTTTCATTAAGATTTTATGCTTTTCTCTGAAAATTATTTAAACAATTTTAGTAATATTTTTCCCTGAGTACATTGTGTTTTTTATATATTTATAAACATTTTAAAATTACATTTTCTAATTGTTATGACATATGAAATGTGATAAAAATTTTGCATATTATTTTCATAGGTAACAATCTTGCTAAAATCTGTTATTTATTCTAGTAACTTACCTTACATTTGAATTTTTCACATATACAACACATATTATCTGCAAGGGTCAGCATTGTGTTTCCTCTTCCAGTCACTACCATTTCTCTTCTCCTTATGGCATTGACTAAGACTTTGAGTAAAATATTGAGTAAAAGAGATGATGGCAGCTCTCTTTGTTTTGTTTCTAATCCTATTGGAAATGTTTTGACATTTCAACATAAAACAAGTATTTGTTTCATTTTTATTTTTTATTTTTATTTATTTATTTAGACAGAGTCCTGCTCTGTTGCTAGGTGCCAGGCTGGAGTGCAATGGCATGATTACCGCTCACTGCAACCTCCGCCTTCCGGGTTCAAGCAATTCTCCTGCCTCAGCCTCCCGAGTACCCGGGACTACAGGCACACGCCACCACGCCCAGCTAATTTTTGTATTTTTTAATAGAGACGGGGTTTCACCATGTTGGCCAGGATGGTCTCAATCTCTTGACCTCATGGTCGGCCTGCCTCGGCCTCCCAAAGTGCTGGGATTACAGGCGTGAGCCATGTGCCCGGCATATTTTATTTTTAAATGGACAATGTGTTAGTTTGATAGGGCTGCTATAACGAAATACCACAGACTCGCTTGCTTGAATGACAAAAAATTATTTTCTCTTAGTTCTGGAGGTTGGAAGTCTGGGATCAGGTGTCAGCAGAGTTGTTTCTAAGAAGGCCTTGCTCTTCGGCTTGCAGACAGCTGCCCTCTTGCTGTGTCCTCTCATGATCTTTCTCTGGGTGTAGCCAGGCTTGGTGTTTCCTTTTGTGTACAGATTTTTTTCTTATGCCTCATTCTGCTTAGCATTGCTATAAGAGGCTGTAAGAGGCTTGGTAATATATAAAAAGAGGTATTTTGGTTCATGATTCTGGTGGCTGGAAATAGATTCTGGTGCCTCTATGTAAAATTATAATATATGAACTTATAAAACAAAAATTATTACTATCAGAATGATAAATTAAAAAAACCATAATTTCAATAATTGACATTAGCACAGATCTCTATGGTAGAAAGTCAAAAAAGACAATAAGGCTTATTTAATTTTTTTTTTAATTTTATTTTTATTTATTTATTTTTTACATATATACTTTTTATTGCATTTTAGGTTTGGGGGTACATGTGAAGAACATGCAAGATTGTTACATAGGTACACACATGGCAGTGTGATTTGCTGCCTTCCTCCCCATCACCTGTATCTGTTATTTCTCCCCATGCTATCCCTCCCGAACTCCCCACCCCCTGCTGTCCCTCCCCTTTTTCCCCCCAACAGACCCCAGTG
>PVKV010036764.1:0-15416 GCA_004027835.1 Alouatta palliata
AGAGAAGAGAAGAGAAGAGAAGAGAAGAGAAGAGAAGAGAAGAGAAGAGAAGAGAAGAGAAGAGAAGAGAGGAGAGAAGAGAGCGATCTGAGTGCAGAGTGTAGAGTGGGAGCTGGAATACTGGTATAGACAAATTTTCCACTTGATAGCCCTTTGTGGAGTGTTTACTGGGAAATATGGCAAAAGTCTGTGAGTACCTGATATCGTTCGAATGTGGGAAGAGGAGCTTGGTGGGAGGTGATTGGATCACAGGGGCTGACTTTGCCTTGTTTTTCTCATGATAGTGCATGATTTCTCATGAGATTTAGTTGTTTAAAAGCGTGTAGCACTTCCTCTTTCACTCTCTCTCTCTCTCGTCACCATGTGAAGAAATGCTTGCTTCCACTTCACCTTCTACCATGATTGTAAGCTTCTGGAGGCTTCCCTAGTCACGCTTACTGAACATTCCATTGAACTGTGAGTTAATTAAACCTCTTTTCTTCATAAATTATCCAGTTTCAAGTAGTTCCTTATAGCATTGCAAGAATGGACTAATATAGCGCCTTCCAATGATAACTACTACTACTTTTGACTAGAGAATTTCCACTTGAGGGGCATTTACTACCTGGTTATAGGATGCTATCTGAAGCCACCCCTATGACTGAAGGACATAAAATGGTCCAGACACCCCACGCTGTCTGTGGTAACATCAGAGAAACACTCTTATTATCATGCCATTGTCATGATAATAAGCGATTTCTCATGAGATCTGATGGTTTTATAAGGGGCTCTTCCCCTTTTATGTTCTCTTGCCTGCTTCCTTGTAAGATACACCTGGTTCCTTTTCCACCATAATTGTAAGTTTCCTGATACCTTCCTTGGCATGTGTGACTGTGAGTCAATTAATCCTCTTTTCTTTACAGATTATCCAGTCTTGGGCAGTTCTTTACAGTAACATGAGAATGAACTTATATAGTCATATAGTTCTGTTCCGTGTGTCTCATCTTCCAGCAGGCTAGCTGAGGGGTGTAATAGCAGCTAAGCCAAAGTAACAAGACAGCCAGACCCAATATTCAAGTACTTTTCTCACTTTGTATGTATTATTGTTTATAAAGAAAGCCGCAATGGTTTCTTCCATCTCTTTATGTATGCTTCTTCGTGATGTGTCTGCTTACATGTCTGTTGAATATGGGGTGGCCATGTGATTTGCTTTGACCTATACGATTTAGCAGAGTGACATTGTTTAACTTCTGAGCATAGGCCTCATATGGCTTTGTATCTTCTGCTTTCATCCTCTTGAAAGTTATTTTACTATGTGAGGAAACTCTGTATAAGACCCACTGGAGTGTGAGACCTCATGGAGCCCAGTCGAAGACCAGACACCCTAGCTGAGAACTTCTAGACAAACCAGTCCCTAAATCAAACCACCAGATAAATGCATCTGCATAAACCACCTCAAGCAAGACTAATAGGCAACTCCAGCTGAGCCAAGTCCAAATTTGTGACCCACGAAACTGTGAAAAAATAAAATACTTTTTGTTTCAGTCACTAATTTTAGGAGTGATTTCTCATAGAGCAATAAATAACTGAAAAATTCTATTGTGCATAATGTTTGGTAACATTCCATTGATCAAATCATATCACATAGTTATTTCCAGAGCCAATGAGTGCGGCAAAATGTCCCACTCACAATAAGAAAAGTGAAAAATTAAGACCATCAGTGCAATCAATTTACCATGTGAGCAATTAAAGGTAAAGGAACTAATGATGAGAAGCTTAAATGAGTCACATATCACCCATTTAGTAAAAAAAAATGTTGATCCTAGCTCACTTAACTATAAAACCTGTGCCTTTTATTTTCTATGCTTGAAGAAAATCTATGATAAAAGAAAGAAAAAGACGTAGAACTTCAGCTTCTCAAAGCTGGGGCTCTTGATTTCTGTGACTTGATTCTACAACTTGTTACTTTGTCACCAGAAGCTTCAGTAAAACATTCAAGACCCAAAATCAAATCTGAATTGAAATGGGTAATCTCTACAATCCTTTAAATTTGGCAACATTTTTGACTAAGCATCAGTTGCCCTTGATATTAATCTAACCCCAATAAAGCGCTATATTTCTGATGAATGGGCTCTGACCTGATTCTAAATGCCTGATTTCTCACATGATGTGCTCCAATTCTTCTAAATAGAGTTCTATTCTGATATTCCACTCATAGTAATTGACCTATTTCTTCATTGTTCTCTTTGCTTTTTTTAATCTCAGTCAGAGACTGGACATATTTTCTTGGTTCAGATAACTATGGCCAAAGCCTTATTGCCGTTTTCAGGCCTTTTTAGTGTTACCTGTCTGGACTTCTAAAAATTATTTGAATCTGCTGTCAATTACTTCTTTCTTCACATTGGATAGATGCGTGGCTATTTAGGTTTAAACTTTATTGCCAGTTGTTTTGCTGTATTTCTAACCTGCTAAAACCTAAGACAAATATTTTATTCATCTTTATGTTACCTGGAAAGACTTTGCAATACCTTGAATTCAGCCAATGTTTCACTAATGGGTATCGAATAAATGACACAAATAAATGTTTAAATAAATACAGCTTTAATATGGTTTGGATCTGTGTCCACATCCAAGTCTCATGTTCACTTGTAATCCCCAGTGTTGGAGGTGGGGACTAGTGGGAGGTGACTGGATTATGGGGGCAGTTTCTTATGGTTCAACATCATCCCCCTAGCTGCTGTTGTCACGATAGTGAGTTCTTGTGAAATCTGCTTGTTTAAAAGTGTGGGGAACCTCCCACTCTCTCTCTTGCTCCTTCTCAGGGCATGTGAAGTGCTGCTCCCCTTTTGCCTTCTGTCATGATTGTAACTTTCCTGATGTCTCCCCAGAAGCTGAGCAGATGCCAGCATCATGCTTCCTGTACAGCTTATAAAATCATGAGCCAATTAAACCTCTTTTTTTAAAAAAATAATAAATTACCCAGTCTCAAGTATTTCTTTATAGCAATGCAAGAACAGACTAAAACAGGTTTACAATTTTTTCTAGTACTTTGGGAGACCAAGGCAGGTGGATCACTTGAGGTCAGGAGTTCAAGACAAGCCTAGCCAATGTGGCAAAACCCTGTCCTACAAAAAATACAAAAAATTGTTGGACGTGGTGCTTCATGCCTGTAATCCCAGCTACTTGGAAGGCAAAGGTAGGAGAATCAACTGAATCTGGGAGGCAGAGGATGCAGTGAGCTCAGATCGTACCACTGCACTCCAGCCTGGGCAACAGAGAGAT
Source organism: Alouatta palliata (assembly GCA_004027835.1). Classification (NCBI taxonomy): domain Eukaryota; kingdom Metazoa; phylum Chordata; class Mammalia; order Primates; family Atelidae; genus Alouatta; species Alouatta palliata. Next base: position 3,262 of record PVKV010036764.1, read on the forward strand.
TCCATCTCACAAAAAAAAGAAGATAGCAGTTTCATATTTAAAGACAGCAGTTTCATATGGTTGTGTATCACAGGTATAACTGTTGCTGTTGTCTCTTCTCTGATACTATTATTACACTCACTGGTTAGTAAGAAAATTAACCACTGGTGACTTTAATTTTATAGTATAGAAACAGTTTCTATTACTTCCTGATTTATCTGTACTTACCAGGGGATTTTCTAGAGTTACTGTGTACCATGGTGATCTGTACTTCCATGGAGGCTAAGTGAAGAAGTAGATATTGGATTTGGTTTGTGTCAGGAAAAGCAAATTGTGTAAAAAGCAGTAAATACTACATTTTAGATAGCACAATGATTTCTCTTGGAGTGGCTTCCTCAAGAAAATAGTTTTTCATGGTCTTTGGTTCATAAGGCTGCTGAAAAAAATAAGAAAAGACAGGATGTCTAAGACTTAATTAAGAGAAATCAGTCTTGATTTTCTCTTATTCTATTTGAAAAAAAAAAGAAAGAAAGAAAGAGAGAAAGCATGCCCAGTGACTATTGCAGAGTAAATAGGTCTGTGACGGTTAACTTTGTGTCAAGTTAATTGGCCCTAAGATACTCAGATATTTGGTAAAACATTGTTTATGGGTGTGTCTGTGAAAGTATTTCTGGATGAGATTAACATTTCTATCAGTAGACTGAGTGCAACAAATTGCCCTTCCCAATGTGTGTGGGCCTCATCCAGTCTTTTAAAGCCTGATAGAATAAATGGCTGATTGAGAAATAATTCTTTGACTGATTAATTGTCACTGAGTTGAGACATCTGTCTTTTGCCTTTGGACTCATGCTCAGACTGGAACTATACCACTGACTTTCTCATGTCTGGACTCGTGAACCAACCCCTTATATTAAACACACACACACAGACACATTCTGTTGTTTCCATTTCTCTGGAGAACCATTAATAATACAAAGTTCTTCCTCCCAATAGTGTAAATAGAATCATTGAGCAAGCCAAGCATTCAATGACTATCTCATATCCTAGCAAGATTAAAAGTGACGATCCTCTAATATCATTGTTTAACCTGCAATCATTTTGAAGCATTTGCATTCTGAAAATACATAAATGATTCAGCAAACGTATAAAAGAAACAAGTTGTTTAGCACAAAAGGCCAAGGAAAGGTAAGGTCTACATTTTCCTATGGACATTAGCAAGTCTTGAACAAGTAAGTACAATGAATAATATGTGTTTTTAAAGTTCGGATGGTTTTCATGCTACTAACCAAAGACGTATTTATCATTTTCCAAAGTTCACATAGCATTAATTCAAAAAGTAATGTCACAGCTGCCCATGCTCTTGCCAGAGCAAGCTTTTGTTTTTATATTGTATCTACTATCAGAAGATAGGATAGAGACTAGAAACAGCAGATAATTAGTACTTTCTTTCGTCCTTTCTCTTTTTTCCTGCTTAAGAAATACTCAAAGGTATTTTATATGATTTATAAATATCCGTGTGTGTGTGCATGTGTAGTACACTTCCAGTTTTAAAAATTCATTAAAGAGGTACATCAACAGTAGAAACTTAGTTGAAGTTAAATAATAATATGTAAGAATGCTCCAAAATCAAACACTTGAAAGATTTAAAGGATAAAAAAAAATTAAAGGCCAAAAACTTTATGGAACTAAACCTTTCATGGAAAGAGAATTCCTGTTTGGTTTTTTCTCCTTATTGCTCTGAGTTTAAGAAAGTGGGCCATGTAACGGCTGTCATAACAGTTGTCAAATATCTAATGTATAAATGTCATAATGCTGAAAATATCAGAATTGTTGAGAATTTAAAATGGGAAGAACCCAGTATAGAAACATACTATGAATAAGACATTTTTGTTTTTCTCTGAACCAATGGTATAAGATGCCATTTTTATTAATAAAAATAACAATAAAATAAAAACAATGTTTTAAAAAACTCAGTGAGAAGATACCAGATTAGTTTTAATAATAATCAAAATTTTAAAGATATACATTTTCTTCTGTGCGTTTATTGTACTTTAATGTCATTTTGTTTAGCACTAACATATCATGAAAACAGTGGCTTCTTATACATTAAATATTTTGGAGCATTTTTTTATCACTTTCCACAGATTTTTTTCAAAGATTCTCATTATTTGAATTATTTTAGAAAGAAAATTTCATTTGGATACTGATCTGTCTGTAACAATGCATTTTTTTAACTCTTCATTTTGAAATAATTATAGATTAAAAAATTTAAAGAGATCCCATGACTTTCACCCAGTTTCCCCCAAAGATTACATTTTACCTGCCTATTGTACAATATCACAACCAGGAAATTGGTGTTAGTACGATGTGTGTGTATAGTTCTATGCCATTTAATCACATGGGTAGATTTCTGTTACCACTACCTCAATCAAGATAGAAAATTATTTCATCACTGTGATTATCTCTCTCATGTTGTCCCTTTATAGTCACACTTACTCCCTTTATTACTAGCTTTGGCCACCAATACTTGATTATGGTGGTTTATATTGCGTAAATAAAGATACATAAAGATATATGACAATCCTTAATCATATATGTCTTTTGAAAATTTTTCTCCAAGTGTGTGGGTTTTCTTCTCATTCTCTTCACAGTATCTTTTAGAGCAGAATTCTTAGTTTTAATGAAGTCCAATGTAATTATTTCTTTCATAGATCATGCTTTTAGCAATGTGTCTAAAAAGTCATCATGAAATCTAAGGTCATCTAGATTTTCTTCTCTGTTATCTTCCAGAAATGTTATAGTTATGCATTTTAGATGTGAGTTTATAAGCCATTTGGGGTTAATTTTTTAAAAGGAATAAGATCTGTGTCTAGATTTATTTATTTATTTATTTATTTGGCATGTAGATGTCCATTTGTTTTAAAACTTTTTGTTGAAAAGACTATCTTTAGTTGACTATACTGTGTGGCTCTGTTTCTGGACTCTTTATTCTGTTTCATTGATCTATTTGTCTATTGTTTTGCCAATATCACAGTCTTGATTACTGTAGCCTTATGGTAAGTTTTAAAATCAAGTGGTATCGGTCCTCTGACTCTGTTTTTCTCCTTCAATATTTTGTTGGCTCTTGTAGGTATTTTGACTCTTTTTTAAACCCCTTGATTGAAATATAACTCACAAACCATAAAATTCACCAATTTAAAACATTTACCATTATAAAACCAATACTCAAATCCAATTTTAGAAATATTTCATTAACCAATAAGAAACTTCATACTCATTATCACTCATTTCCTATTCACACTCTTCCCCAGCCCCCTGACTCAAACAACTGCTAATCTCTGTTCTGTATCTATTGATCTGGCTATTATGGACATTTAACATAAATGAAATCAGACAATATGTGGTATTTGTGACTAGATTCCTTCACTTTGCAAAATATGTTCAAGGTTGATTCATATTGCAGCATATACCAGTAATTTGTTTCTTTTTACTAATAAATAGCATTCAATTGTATGAATATACCATGTTTCATTTATCCATCAGTTGATAAACAGTTGGGTTATTTTCATTTTGAGGCTATTATGAATAATGGCGGTCTGAACATTGGTGTACAAGCTTTCATGTAAACATATATTTTTATTTCTCTTAAATATGTAAAGAAGTAGGATTTATGGGTCATATGGTAACTCTGTGTTTAGTCTTTTTGGTTGCAGCATTTTCCTTTCCCACCAGTGCAGTGGTCTATCTCACTGCATTCTCCCCAAATTCATATGTTGACACCCTACTCCAAATGTGATAATATTTGGAGGTGAGGCCTTGGGAGATTAATTAAGTCTTGAGGTTGAAGTACTTGTGACTGATATTAGTGTCTTTGTAAGAAGAGTCCAGAGAGTTAGCTAGCACTCTTTTCACCATGTGTGTCACAGCAAGAAGATGGCTGTCTGTAAATCAAGAGGGCTTTTATTAAACACTCAACTCTACTGGCATCCTAATCTCAGACTTCTAAACATCCAAAACTGTAAGAAATAAGTTTGTTTTAAAATCACTTGGTTAAAGGTATTTTGTTTTAGTAGCTCCAGCTAAGACAACTAGCATTGCATGAGACTTCCAATTTCTCTAAATCCTCACAAACACTTGCAATCTATCTTTTTGAGTATAACCATCCTAGTCGTTGTGAAGTGGTACGTTATTGTGAATGCATATAATTTTGTTTTCTTTTTTTTGTTGTTGTTAATATTTACTTTTTAGAAATTAATAGGCCCCCTTTCTAGAGAAAGAAGTACAGAATTCCCATATAATCCCTCCTCTCCCTGCTCCATACACAGTTTCCCTCATTATTAATACTTTGCATCAGTGGGATACATTTGTTATAATTTATGAGTCAATATTGAAATATTATAATTAATAAAGTCTGTTATTTATATTAGGGTTCACTCTATATTTTGTACATTCTTTGGAGGTTGACAAACATAAAAATGGCATGTATCCACCTTTATAGCATCATATGAAATAGTTTCATTGCCCTAAAAATTCTCTGTGCTCTGCCTATTCATTCCTCCCTCCTTTCTAATCCCTGACCACCACTGATCTTTTTACTGTCTCCATAGTTTTGCCTTTTCCAGAAAGAATGTCATATGGTTGAAATCACAGAATGTAACTTTTTCAGGGTGGCCTCCTTCACTTAGCAATGTGCATTTAAGTTTCTTCCACGTCTCTCCATGGCTTATTAGATCATTTCTTTTTAACATTGAGTGATATTTCATTCTATGATGTGCTACTGTTTATCCATTCACTCACTGAAGGATAGCTTAGTTGCTTCCAATTTTTGGGCAATTATGAACAAAACTTAAATTATGAACAAAAAATAATTATAAGAGTGTGTGTAAAGATTTATATATGGACATAAGTTTCCAATCCAATAGGGTAAATACCAAGAAGAGTGATTGCTGCATCGTATGTTAAGAGCATGCTTAGTTGTATAAAACACTACCAAACTATCTTCGAAAGTGGCTGCATCTTTTTTCATTCCCATCAGCAATGAATGAGTGTTTTGATTTCTCCATATTCACTCCAACATTTGTTATTTTCCGCTTATTTTTATACATCCTAATGGCTGTAAAGTAATATGTCACTGTGGTTTTGATTTGCATTTCCCAAATAACTAATGATGTTGAGTAACTTTTCATGTGTTTGTCATTTGTATATTCTCTTTGGCGAAATAAATTTGGCCATTTTCTAATTGGATTGTTTGGTTTTTTTAAAATACAATTGGTTTTCTTTCATGGATCATACTTTTTGTGTCATGTCTAAGAATTCTTCACCAAATTTTAAGTCCTGAAGACATTCTCCTATGTTTTCTTCTAACAGTTTTAGAGTTTTACATTTTCCATCTAAATCCGTGTTTCAGTTTCAGTTAATTTTTATATAGGATGAGAGATTTAGGTTGAGGTTCAAATGATTTTTTTTCTCATGAACATTTCATTTTCTAGCACCATTTGTTGAAAATAGTATTTTTTCACCATTGGATATCTTTTGCATCTTTGCCAAAAACTAATTGTCTGCTCTTGAATGGTGTATTTGTTGATTTTCTTTTTTATTCATTAATCCATGAGATACTTTCTTCACCAATAACTCACAGACTTGATTATGGTGATTATATAATAAATCTTAAAATTTGATAAAGTAATTCCTTGCACTTTACTCTTCGACAAAATTTTTAACTAGTTCTTTTTCATTTCTATATAAATACTGTATTTCAGTATCTATCAATTTTTTCTCTGAACAGAAAGAGCATATTAGAATACACAGTAAATATTTTAAATTTCAGATTTCAAAAGTGAAAATGTGTGTTTGCATGTTAGGGACAGGTGGTTGTGGTAAAAGAGTAAGAATGTTCCCTATTATAGCACACCATGATTTGTTTTTTTCTAATTAGTGTGCATAAATTGTATTTCACCTTTTTTTTTTTTTTTAATCAAAGTCACTGTGTAATGTCAACTGTAATTTATTTCCTCAGTTCACTGCTTGGTACCTGGCAGGCATTCAGTAAATGGTAAGCAACACCTTCATTAACATAAGATAAAGCTGCTTCACCATATCTTTGTAAATTGGTTGACTAGAATACATATTATTACTTCATTGGATCTTCTGATAAAAAGAGGAAAAGATTGGAGATTTGTATATTCCTGATTTCAGTGCAAACATGCGGCCCCCTGGCTATGCCTCTGTATATACAACAAGAAAAAATTCATTTCTGAAAAGTCTTATTATTATATTATTAAACACATGGGTTTAGAGTGTAAGACAAAAGAGTTTTTAGTTTTTCCCTCCATGGCAAATCAGTTTATACTGAGTCTATCTATGTTAATCATAAAGAATCTCTCCAATTCTTTTTTTTTTTTTTTCTCTTCTCATTTTTTTTTTCGTCTTTTATCTCATCTACCTCCTCATGGAGTCCTGTTTTTTGTGGGTTATTTGTTTTTTTCTTCACTAGACATCAGACATAGATAAAAATGATTCCAATGTATTGGGATTTTCCTTCTGTCATGGTGATGAAAAACAAGGTGGGAGTTGGGTAGAATCAGAGGCTTCTTAGGCTAAAATAACAGAGAATAGCTCTGTCTAGCCTGAGTTTAACTCGAAGTATTTACAAGACAGACAAATCTTTTTTTCTAGTAATGTTTTATAACCATTGAGACCCCAATTTTTGCTTCATCTCTTATACTTAAAAGATGTACAACCAGATACAATCTCAGATAGGAAACAGAAGCACAGACCCAGCAAGACTTACCGTCTTGCTGTACAGTGTTAGACTAATACAAATTGATTATACACTGGCTCATTGCTGCAGAGAAAAATCTATAGCTACTAATGGGTTTTACTCTTGGGATTGAAAGTGAAAAATATTATATTCCTGTACTTGAATATTAATTAATTTTTCTTAGTGACCACTTTGGTAAACAAAGGACCACAGAAGACTAAAAGTTTCCCATAAAATTCAACTACTTTGTGTTTAAGGGAAATAAGATGTACTTTTATGGCAGAGGTGTGGTTTCTTATATGACAGCTTTGGTAACAACTAGTGAATATTCTGGACATCTACATAATTCCTAATGGTTATACATGACAATTTTATTCTTGAGGAAATTCCTGATTGATCAATGTATATTCAGTCATGAGTTGCACATGTGGAAATACATTTAACCTTTTTATAGTAATGAAAAAATACAGTCTGGCTGTGCCATGATTTTAAAAATTTCATTCAAATATTTAATATATAAGGAAATAAAATGTAGCTGTAAAAGACAGAAGAAGAAAAAAGTTACATTCAGAAAATAAACTTTTCTGCTATTTAATAAGCCTTAATTGCAAAAACAAATGTTTCTATTTACGAATAGAACCAGTCTAAACACCATTCACTGTCTCTGAGGGGAAGGAAATTTAGCAAGTGTCTTAAACCCTCTGCCAAGGTTTCCTCATCCATTAACTAAGACACATAAAGAGTGTTTTCCTCACAAAGAATTTTTTCCTTTAATTGTATTATTAAATATGCAAAATAAGTTATAAACACTCCAAAATTTAAAGTGCGATAGTTAGATATATCAAATAAAATCTAAACTAAAGTATCTGACAATGTTTATTTGGTCTTGTTTATAAGGCTTTGAAGTTTGGAGTCAAAGGATCTAGAATTGGCACTTTTCAAAGATTATCACAATGCTTTGCCCTTTCTTATATCCACATGCTTTGTCATGTAACTTTGCAATCCACTCTCACGGGGTTGTGGCAGACACAGTTTCCATCTCTGTATTCAGCCATGTATTGATCTGGCCAATGAGATGTTAACAAATGTAACGCAAAGAAAAGATTGAAATTTAACTTATGCATCTGGGTTCATTCTCACATTTTTCCTTCTACTACTATCATGAAAGGCATTTTAAGGATAGCCTGTCACAGGATAAGAGCCCCATGAAGAAGAGCTGAGGTTTCCAAGTTTTCCTAGATGAGGCCACGCTAGATCACCTGGTAATGATAGCCAGGTAACCTCCAGGCGTGATCAGCAGAGTTGCTGCTAGGACCACTCCATCCACATGAGCAATAAGTTCTCATAATTATTGGCCATAAAAGTTGTGTGGTTGCTTGTTTCATATCATTATTAAGGCTAGAGGTAGATAGTGAAAAAATGGGTACTGAACATTGAGTGCTGCTGTAACAAAAATGTAATCCATTGATTTGGGGACCAAGAGACAGGTAGTAAAAATATCATTAGAGGAGGCTGGAAAAATTGGAGAAGACTGCTATAGGAAAATTAAAGTATTGTAACCTGTGTTATGAAGTTATGTCACATTTATTAAAACTGTCACATGTAATGCAAAAATTGGAAAATATATCTGATAAACTTTGGGGCTTGAGTTAAGAGACCTTCAAGAAAAGTATTGAAAACATCTTTTGGTTGCATTTGACTGTTCATGGTAATTTTCTAAAAGAAAAATGCAGGATAAAGCACTGGCCAATTTCCAAGTAGCATTTAGCAGGCATATGAAGAGCTTAGGTATTCTGGAAATTGCTAATTTGGAAAATAAAAATCATTCTCAGCTTCAGCCTCTCCTCACAAGATGGTGGCAGGGTTTAATCAGAAATATTGCTGAGGCCATTTAATTTGAGTGTTTAAAGGCAGATAGTTTATCTTTTTATTTTATAGTTATCTAGATCAAGAACTAGTATCAAAACCTGTGTAATATTATGCAATTTTGGACTCTGTGAGACTGATAACTGGGTATTTGGTTGGAGAGAGATTGGCAAAATAAAGGTGAAAAATTTCACATATTAGAAATTCTTGGATAATTGTGATTGGTGGTAAAGACTGTGCTAGTTTACACTTATCATTCCAATAATTTACCTTTTCTTGTCTTCATACACTCTGCCATGTAACATTTCAATGCTTTTCCATAGTAGGTGTAAGGAGATTAATATAATTACCCTCCCTTGAGCTTAGCCATATGTCGTGTCTTGGCCAGTGAATTGTTAGCAGACATGATGCAAACAGAAACTTGGACCAGTCTAATAAAACCGTACCTTCCCATGCTATCGCTCTCTGTCACCACTATGGCAAAAAGAAAAAAACAAAACCTGATATTTACATATCAGACCCCAAATAGTATCCATTAGAAAGACAAAATGAATGCTGCTGTCAAATACACTGTAGTTCACTGCTAATTGGAAATACACATCAAGGGTTAGTTAACTCTTTACTTGCTCAAATTCTGCTCCTGCACTATATTAATTGGGCACATGTTTGAAAAATCAGAAGTTACTATTCGGGAGAGAAATACTCAGATGTACACATATCACGCTCGCATCCTGTTGAGCTACAGGGAAGTGGTGAACATCTGTATGAGATTGCCATTTGTACTGTTAAGCAGAGCATCAAATTATCATAGAATGCAGTTAATGTTAACTAAAATATCAACAACTTTTGCACAACTGCTGTGAAATCACATTTACATCCTTAACACTTTACTGCAGAAAATTTCCTATTTGAAAGTAGGAGAGCAATGGAGGCACTTAGCAATGAAAGGGGCTATATAAATAAAAATCATTATTACTTTATTAGTTACAAATGGACATAAGTTACAGATACAGCTTCGGATATATGAAAATAACTGCATATTTTAATAACTAATAATTATGCACATTATTGTTTCTTGTAACATATATATTGCAGAAGCTAAAAAAATATTTTCATGATATAAAGAAAATCTGAGTGAGGAGTAAAGAAGTGAGTTTGTGGGTGTTTATTGTTCCATACCAAGAGATAATGGAATAATTTAGTGTTACTCCAGGCAATCACATTATTCCTTGTTTGAAAACATTCATCTATATCAAACATCATTGATTAAATTAGGCACAAGCAGTAACCTAAGTGATATCACTTTCAGGCAATCTAAAGCATCTTCTTGGACAGTTCTTATAATATGTAGATCTTTTGAAAAGTATTTACATATTCCCTTGAGGCCAGGAGAAATTTATGGGCATTAAATTTCTAATTGCTGCTAAAAATTATTAGAAATATACCCAAAAGATAGTTTCAGACAAGTTGGTGTAAGAGTAGTTTCTGGAATCAGACAGTAAAATTAGTGTCTCTAACATTAATTAACCCACTGGGCAACTTTGACTTGTTTAATCTCTGTGTGCCTCAGTTTTCCCATCTGTAGAATGTTAATTATTGTACTCATGTCACATGATTGCTATGAGGATTAAATGAGTTAATACAGTGCTTAGCACATGATATTCACTCAAAAAACGTAAGCCACTAAAATATTTAAATATAGGCTGGGCGGAGTGGCTCACACCTGTAATCTCAACACTTTGGGAGGCCCAGGGGCACAGATTACCTGAGGTCAGAAGTTTGAGATTAGCCTGGCCAATATGGTGAAATCCCGTCTCTACTAAAAATACAAAAAAGAAAAGCAGGGCATGGTGGTGGGCGCCTGTAGTACCAGCTACTCGGAAGGCTGAGGTAGGAGAATTGCTTGAACCCAGGAGGCAGAGGTTGCAGTGAGCTGAGATTGTGCCACTGCACTCCAGCGTGGGCCACAAAGTGAGACTCTGTCTCACAAAATATAATAATAAATAATAATAATATATTTAAATGTAATAATACAGATCAGTTGCTTAATCATTTCTGATTATCTATTAGAACCATTAGGTGTACCTATGATAGCAGCAGATACTGAGTTTTAATCATTAATTCCCTGACAGTAAATGCAATGGTATTATTTTTTCGTATGTCTTGATACAAAGATAATAGGTATTAGAACATCTCAAACAGTCATTGTTTTATCTCCAGGAACTCTTCCATTTTGAACATTGAGGAATAATGCTACCAACTGTGGAGAAAAGATATTCTCACTACAAAAATAAAGGAATTCTTATTTAGGCTCTGACATTTTTCTATAGGACTTTTGGCAGATCACTTCTCTTTTCTCTAGTAAATATGATAATACTAGAAATTTTATATTAGAAGCTGGAGAAGTCACTTCCAAAGCTAAAATTATAGAACTGTTTATGTGTACTCAAAACCAGCACAGGTTTTGGAATCAGACATATAATAACATAAGTGTGAGCTCTAGTTTTGCTTTTTTGCTTTATGGGACTGGATTTTTTTTCACAGTTAATACATAATATTTTTGTAATAATTGATACATGTAAAGTGCTTGCCAAGGAGAAGTACCTATGGATGCTGGAACACTTATTGCTGAGGCATGTCATGGTGATAAAATTCTGACCTTTGGAATCAGATCAGCTGGGTTGAGATCTTGGCTCTTCTATTTAGCAGCTCACTAAGTCCTGAAATCTCAGTATCTTCATTGAATAATAATGCAATGTTATTGATAGGATTGTTATGATGAGTAAGCCAGTGTGTATAGAGAATTTAATACTCCATTTATAACACAAATCATAATTATTATTTGTTCTAATCATTATAAATATGCTTCTATATTATACTGTTTATGGTATTTATTATGGGTTTTTTAACTCACATTTTTATGTAGATCTTCCTCTTAGGCCTCTTTTATTTATCAGAGAAATATCATTCAGTATATTAGATTCTTAAATGTCAAGGAAAAAATATGGCAAGAATTAAGAATATGATGAGCATGTTTTAAGTGGCAACCTGAGAAGCAATAATCTTTGCATTCTGCCAGATACGTTTTAAAGCAGTATATGAGATTTTATTTTGCTCCCTGGCACCTCTCTGGCCACATTTTCACACTGGATGTCTCCTACTATGTAGACCTTTGCATGACATTGTCCATCCAGTGAAATTTTTACCTGTGATTTTGGAACATTGCCCACTTATAGAGACCATGTTCAATATAAGCTGATTAACACCACAGGTGCCAGATCGCTTTGTGTGAATGTTACAGTCCACTGTAAAGCAGTAACTGATGTCAGTGCCTCTTATAAAACAAGGCACGTTTTCTTGTAAATCTGTTTCAGTTCTTTGTAGATTCTGGATATCAGCCCTTTGTCAGATGGGTAGACTGCAAAAATTTTTTCCCATTCTGTTGGTTGCCGATTCACTCTAATGACTGTTTCTTTTGCTGTGCAGAAGCTGTGGAGTTTGATTAGGTCCCATTTGTCTATTTTGGCTTTTGTTGCCAATGCTTTTGCTG
>PVKV010036765.1:0-15416 GCA_004027835.1 Alouatta palliata
CTTCTCCTCTCCTTCCCCATGCCCTTCCTCCTCCTTCCCCTTGCCCTTGCTCCTCCCCCTCCCCTTCCTCCCTCTCCTCCTCCTCTTCTTTCTCCCCTTCCTGTCTCTTCCTCTCCTCTTCCTCCTTCTGTTCCTCTTGTCTATCACTTATTGAGCACTTACTCTACGGGCTGAGTGCTTCCCATCTGCTATCACACTCCACCCTGATGACGACCCCAGTCCTACTAAAAATACAAAAATTAGCCAGGCATAGTCTCGGGCGCCTGTGGTCCCAGCTACTCGGGAGGCTGAGGCAGGGGAATCACTTGAACCCGGAGGCAGAGGTTTCAGTGAGCCGAGATGGCACCATTGCACCCCAGCCTGGGCGACAAGACCTAAACTCCATCTCAAAAAAAAGACTCAACAAAAGGGTAACCGCCCTATGAGGGTGCCCACTGACACTCACGCGGGGTGCGCTGGGATCATCCACGCCCAGTGCCACCCTGCAGTCCGCCAGGACAGCAGACAACACCTGGACCGGCGGCGCTGGCCCAGCCGGGGCAGGGGTGGAGGCAGGCAGGGTGGGCACCGCAGGTGACCTGACGCCGGCCCCTCCACGTCGGGTCCCTGCCTTCTGTGCCCCGTGGACAGGTATGTCATCAGCAGCCTGGAGCTCCTGGTGGCCGAGGACTACATGATCGTGTACCTGAACGGCGCCACGCCCCGGCGGAGGATGCCTGGCATCGGCTGGCTGAAGAAGTGCTACCAGATGATTGACCGGAGGTGGGGGATGCCTCAGGAAGTGCACACAGGGGGCCGGGCGCAGGGGCTCACGCCTGGAATCCCAGCACTTTGGGAGGATGAGGTGGACAGATCACCTGAGGTCGGGCGTTCAAGACCAGCCTGGCCAACATATAGTGAAATCCCATCTATACTTAAAAAATACAAAAATTAGCTGGGCATGGTGGTACATGCCTGTAATCCCAGCTACTTGGGAATCTGAGGCAGGAGAATTGCTGGAACACAGAGGGAGGAGGTTGCAGTGAGCTGAGATCACACCACTGCACTCCCGCCTGGGCAACAGAGCCAGACTCTGTCCCCATGAAACGCTCACTCCCTATTCCTTCTCCCCAGGCCCTGCCACCACCCCATCCCACTTTCCATCTCTGTGAATCTGATGACTCTAGGGACTCCTAGGTCTGGAATCACACAGCGTTTGTCCTTTAGTGTCAGGCTTTTCTCACTAAGTATGGTGTCCTCAGGGTGCCTCCACACTGATGCCTGCGTCAGAGCCAGCCTCCTTTTCACGGCTGCATAATATTCCATTGTATGGACACGCCACATTTGGTCTGTCCATCCCATCCATCCGTTTATGGACACGGGCTGCTTCCACCTCTGAGTTATCGTGAATAGCCTCAGAGTGATGTTAAAATTGACCCAGCCAGGCCGGGCGTGGTGGCTCACGCCTGTAATCCCAGCACTTTGGGAGGCCGAGGTGGGCGGATCATGAGGTCAGGAGATCAAGACTATCCTGGCTAACACGGTGAAACCCTGTCTCTATTAAAAATGCAAAAAAAATAGCCAGGCGTGGTGGCGTAAGCCTGTAGTCCCAGCTACTTGGGAGGCTGAGGCAGGAGAACCACCACATTCAAATCCAGGAGGCGGAGGCTGGAATGAGCCAAGATCATGTCACTGCCCTCCAACCTGGCGACAGAGTGAGACTCCATCTCAAATAAAAACAAATAAAAATTAACAATTGACCCAGGCAATCCATCCTTGCACCCAGGTTAGTGGAGGGAGGCCCTAAGGACAGGCTGGTCCCTCCTTGGGCATTAGGTGGTGAAAATACAATCTCGGCTGCTCAAATAACTCCACCTGCCTCACCTCCTCCAAACCATGGGGTCTCCACCCACCTCATCCACCTTAGGGTCTGAGGGACTCCAAGGCTGTGTCTTTATGCTGCCGCGGGGCCCCCAGGTCTTGGATGGGGACGGGGATCTGACAGGTGCCTGGAGACCAGGTGTGGAATGAGCAGAAAGCTTGCCTGTGGCTCTCCCGTCCCACCCAACTCCTCCCTCCCCAGGGCTCGCCCCAGGAGCCCATCTTGCTTCCTTTGCGGCCCCACACAGATTGCGGAAAAACCTGAAGTCCTTGATCATCGTCCACCCCTCGTGGTTCATTCGGACTGTGCTGGCCATCTCCCGCCCTTTCATCAGGTGAGACCGGAGGCTGCAACCTGAGGCCAGTAGCCTGAGAGTGTGTGTGTGTGTGTGCGCATGTGTGCCTGTGTGTGTGTGCATGTATGCATGTGTGCGTGTGTGTCTGTGTACACGTGCGCCTGCATGTGTGCATGTATGCATTTGTGTGCCTCTGTGTATGTGCATGTGTGTGCACACATGCCTGTGTGTGTGCATGTATGCATGCATTTGTGTGTACCTGTGTGTGTGTGCATGTGTGTACATTCCTGTGTGTGTGCACGTCTCTGTTTGATCTGCATGTTCCAGCTTCTCTATGATAGCCCATACTATTGCTTCAAGTGGTTTTATTTATTTATTTATTTTTGAGATGGGGTTTCGCTCTTGTTGCCCAGGCTGGAGTGCAATGGCAGGATCTCGGCTCACCAAAACCTCTGCCTCCCGGGCTCAAGCGATTCTCCTGCCTCAGCCTCCCAACTAACTGGGATTACAGGCATGCGCCACTACACCCCGCTAATTTTGCATTTTAAATAGAGAGGGGGTTTTCTCCATGTTGGTCAGGTTTTCTCCATGTTGGTCCACCCACCTCGGCCTCCTAAAGTGCTGGGATTACAGGTTCGAGCCACCGCACCCAGTCCCTAAACGGTTTTAAATTACACACAGCCAGGCACAGTGGCTCATACCTGTAATCCCAGCTACTCAGAAGGCTGAGGTGGGAGGATCACTTGAGCCCAGGAGCATGAGGCCAGCCTGAGCAACATAGCAAAACTCCCATCTCTACAAAAAAAATACAAAAATTAGCAGGACACGATGGTGCACACCTGTAATTTCAGCTACTCGGGAGGCTCAGGGTGGAGGCTCATGTGGGAGGATGGCTTGAGCCAGGTCAAGGCTGCAATGAGCTGTGATCTTACCACTGTACTCCAGCCTGGGTGACAGAGACCATGTCTGAAAAAAAAAATCAACTGTGCATGGCAGCACACGCCTGTAGTCCCAGCTGCTCAGAAGGCTGAGGCGGGAGGATCACTTGAGCCAAGAGGCAGAGGCTGCAGTGAGCTGTGATCATTCCGCTGCACTCCAGCCTGGGAGACAGAGCAAGACCCTGTCTCTAAAAACAAAACATATATACGTATGTATAAATAAATAATATGACTCATTGATAATAACAAATTTAAAACTACATATATTCTATAATATATATTATATTTATAGTTACTATGTTAAGCATAGAGTAAAACAGATCAAGTGAAATGAAATTAGGCATGTGAAAGGCCAGGCACCATGGCTCAGGCCTGTAATCCCAGCACTTTGGGAGGCCAAGGCGGGCAGATCACAAGGTCAGGAGTTCGAGACCACCCTGACCAACATGGTAAAACCCGTCTCTACTAAAATACAAAATCTAGCCAGGCATGGTGGCACGTGCCTATAATCCCAGTTACTCAGGAGGCTGAGGCAGGGGAATTGCTTGAACTCGGAGGCAGTGGTTGCGGTGAGCCGAGAATGTGCCACTACATTCCAACCTGGGTGACAGAGTAAGACTCCATCTTAAAGAAAAATAGGCATGTTAAATGCCCTATTCAATCCAATAAAATATCATACAAATTAGGCCGGGCGCGGTGGCTCACGCCTGTAATCCCAGCACTTTGGGAGGCCGAGGCGGGTGGATCACAAGGTCAAGAGATCGAGACCATCCTGGTCAACATGGTGAAACCCCGTCTCTACTAAAGATACAAAAATTAGCTGGGCATGGTGGCACGTGCCTGTAGTCCCAGCTCCTCGGGAGGCTGAGGCAGAAGAATTGCTTGAACCCAGGAGGCGGAGGTTGCGGTGAGCCGAGATCGCGCCATTGCACTCCAGCCTGGGTAACAAGAGCGAAACTCCGTCTCAAAAAAAAAAAAAAAAAAAAAAAAAAAAAAAATCTGGAACGGGTGAAAGAGACGAGGGCTTCATTTTCCCTTGAATGACAGTACACATTCACACCAGGCATGATTTTCAAGGAAGAGACTTTCAACATGCTGTTTTCAAGGACTCCCAAATACCCTGAAGGGGCTTATTTACATATTAGCGAAATGAGATGAGGAATACGCTAATTATGGATCATTTGAGCTAATAATGAATCACCCAGGCAACATGGTAAACACACATTTCAGTCTAGGAGTATTGCATTTTCTCCTCTATGTTGCAGAATTCAGTGGCGTAGATTACCTTTGCCTTTAATATGGCTATTAGGATGGTGCAAAGCTAATTGAGGTTCTTGCCAAACTTTTCATTACGAAAACCACAATTCCTTTTGCACCAACCCAGTAATTCTGTCACTCTTCACCAGGCGCCACGGCTCACGCCTGTAATCCCAACAGTTTGGAAGATCAAGAGGAGAGGATCGCTTGAGCCCAGGCGTACAAGACCAGCCTGGGCAATACAGCGAGACCCTGTCTCTACAAAAAAAAAAAAAAAAAAACAAAGAAATACAGCCGGCTCTGGTGACTCACGCCTGTAATCCTAGCATTTTGGGAGGCCAAAGCAGGCAGATCATTTGAGGTCAGGAGTTCAAGACCAGCCCGGCCAACACAGTGAAACTCCATCTCCACTAAAAATACAAATTTAGCCGGGAGTGGTGGTGCATGCCTGTAATCCCAGCTATTCCAGAGGCTGAGGCAGGGAAAATCACTTGAACCTGGGAAGGGGAGGTTGCAGTGAGCTGAGACTGCACTACTGCACTCCAGCCTGGGTGACAGAGCGAGACTCTGTCTCAAGAAAAAAACAAACAGGCCAGGTACGGTGGCTCACGCCTGTAATCCCAGCACTTTGGGAGGCAGAGGCAGGTAGATCACCTGAGGTCAGGAGTTCGAGACTAGCCTGACCAACATAGTGAAACCCAGTCCCTACTAAAAAATATAAAAAATTAGCCGGGCGTGGTAGCAGGCGCCTGTAATCCCAGCTACTCGGGAGGCTGAGGCAGGAGAATCACTTGAACCCGGACGGCGGAGGTTGCAATGAGCCGAGATTGCTCCATTGCACTCCAGCCTAGGCAATAAGAGAGAGACTCCATCTCAAAAAAATAAAAAGAAAAAGAAACAAACAAACAAAAAACACGAGAATCAATCATCAGCCCCCACGTGCCCCCTACCTGTGCCCAACTGAGTATTGGCTATGGCGTTCTGCGCAGTGACACAGAGAGAAAGTATTCTCGGGAAAAATTAACACAGACAACAACTTTTAGAGATGATGGGAAAAGAGCCTCGAGCCCCAGAGCATCTATCACCTCCACTCCCGACTTCCTTCCAACCAGATCCTCACTGCAGGGACCCACGTCAGGTGCACCGCCCTGCTTGTAGGGGCTTCCGGGCAGAGCCGGCGTCTCCACCCCACCCACAGGTGCAGGAGAATTAGGCTGGCATTGGGCGGGAGGGCGATGTGGCCGTCTGCGCTGGGGCATCCTGGAGTGAGGTCCTATGGGCATCCCTGTCGCCACGGCTGCGTCTGGACCGAGGTAACCCCCACCCCACGGGCTGCGTTTCAGACCTCTCCCTCCTTCTCCCACTGCCAGCGTCAAGTTCATCAACAAGATCCAGTATGTGCACAGCTTGGAAGACCTGGAACAACTCATCCCTATGGAACACGTCCAGATCCCAGACTGCGTCTTGCAGTGAGTGGCCCCACACCCCTCCCCGCCATATTCGTCCGTTCTCGGGCTGCTGATAAAGACATACCTGAGACTGGGCAATTTACAAAAGAGGTTTAAGGGACTTACAGTTCCATGTGGCCGAGGAGGCTTCACGATCATGGTGGAAGGCAAAAGGCTCCTCTCCCATGGCGGGCGACAAGCGAAGGAAACTTGGAACCGGAAATTCCCCTTTATAAAGCCATCAGGTCTCGTGAGACTTACTCACTATCACGAGACTAGCACAAGAAAGACCCGCCCCGCATGATTCAATGACCTCCCACCAGGTCCCGCCCACAGCACGTGGGAATTGTGGAGGATACAATTCACAGTAAGAGTTGGGTGGAAGGCCGGACGCGGTGGCTCGCGCCTGTAATCCCAGCACTTTGGGAGGCTGAGGCTGGAAGATCACGAGATCACGAGGTCAGGAGATCGAGACCATCCTGGCCAACATGGTGAAACCCCGGCTCTACTAAAACTACAAAAAAATTAGCTGGGCGTGGTGGGTGGCGCACGCCTGTACTCCCAGCTACTCCTGAGCCTGAGGCAGGAGAGTTACTTGAGCCCAGGAGGTGGAGATTGCAGTGAGCCGAGATCGCACCATTGCACTACAGCCTGGGCAACAGTGCGAGACTCTGTCTCAAAAAACAAAAAAAAAAATTAATTGGGCATGATGGTGCATGCCTGTAGTCCCAGCTACTCAGGAGGCTGAGACAGGGGAGTTGCTTGAACCCAGGAGGCAGAGGTTGCAGTGAGCTGAGATGGCGTCACTGCATTCCAGCCTGGCGACAGAGCTAGACTACGTCTCAAAAAAAAAAAAAAAAAAAGCTTTGGGTGGAGACACAGCCAAAAACCATATCACCCCCAACCCTCCCACCAACCTGGTCCCCCTGGTTGCCAGGAGCCAGCAAAGAGGGGAAACACAGACTTGGAACAGGGGCACTAAAACCCACCCATTTTCTTTCCTGGAGCCCTTCAGGGACCACCTGGAGCTTGGGGAAGCAACGCACAGCATCAACTCCTGTTCTTTTCTCACTGAACGTCACATCATCAACCCCTCCCCATAGGTTCATCCTGCAAAAGTCTCCTTAGACAACCATTTTTTTTAATGTGGTAAAATACACGTAACATAGAAGTTGCCATCCTAACCATTTCTAAGTACACATTTCAGTGACATTAAGCAATTCATATTTTTGTGTAGCCATTACCCATTACCACAATCTACTCTGGAACTTTCTTTTTCTTTTTTTTAAGACGGGGTTTCACCATATTGGTCAGGCTGGTCTTGAACTCGTGACCTCAGGTGATCTGCCCGCCTCAGCCTCCCAAAGTGCTAGGATTACAGGCGTGAGCCACGGCGCCCGGCTTTTTTTTTTTTTTTGAGATGGAGTCTTGCTCTGTCGCCCAGGCTGGAGTGCAGTGACGCCATCTCAGCTCACTGTAACCTCTGCCTCCGGGGTTCAAGCGATTCTCCTGCCTCAGCCTCACAACTGGGATTACAGGCGTCCGTCACCACACCCAGGTAATTTTTGTATTTTTAGTAGAGACAGGGTTTCACCATGTTGGTCAGGCTGGTCTCGAACTCCTGACCTTAGGTGATCCGCCTACTCCAACCTCCCAAAGTGCTGGGATTACAGGCATGAGCCACTGTGCCTGGCCCTCTCCAGAACCTTCTCATCTTCTCAAACTGAAACTCTGTCCCCATGAAACATTCACTCCCCAGCCCCTGGCACCCAACTTCCTACTTTCTGTCTCTGCAGATGCTGTGCACTGCATTCTGTCCCTGGGAATCTGACGACTCTAGGGACCTCCTAGGAGTGGAACCACACAGGATTAGTTTTTTTGTGTCTGACATCTCTCACAGAGTGTGATGTCCTCAAGGTGTATCAAGGGGCATCCACCCTGTAGCCGGTGTCAGAATTTCCTTCCTTTTCATGGCTGAATAATTTTTTTTCTTTTTTGAGATGGAGCCTCACTCTGTGACCCAGGCTGGAGTGCAGTGGCGCTATCTCGGCTCACTGCAACCTCTGCCTCCCGCGTTCAAGCCATTCTCCTGCCTCAGCCACTGGAGGAGCTGGCGCTACAGGTGTGCGCCACCAGGCCCAACTACTTTTTTTGTATTTTTAGTAGAGACGGGGTTTCACTACATTGGCCAGGCTGGTCTCTAATGGCTGGTCTTGAACTCCTGACCTCAGGTGATCCACCGGCTTAGCCTCCCAAAGTGCTGGGATGACAGGCTTGAGCCACCGCGCCCGGCCTGTTTTTGTTGCTGTTGTTGTTTTGTTTTGTTTTTTGAGATGGAGTCTCGCTCTGTCGCCCAGGCTGGAGTGCAATGGCTCTATCTCGGCTCACCATATCCTCCGCCTTCCAGGTTCAAGCGATTCTCCTGCCTCAGCCTCCCAAGTAGCTGGGATTACAGGCACCTGCCACTATGCCCTGCTAATTTTGGTATTTTTAGTAGATACAGGGTTTCATCATGTTGCCCAGGCTGGTCTCAAACTCCTGAGCTCACATGATCTGCCCACCTCCCAAATTTCTGGGATTAGAGGTCTGAGCCGCCATGCCCAGCTGATACAAACATTTATAATCAAAAATGCATCTATGGGCCAGGTGCGGTGGCTCACACCTTTAATCCCAGCACTTTGGGAAGCTGAGGCCAGAGGACTGCTTGTGCCCAGGAGTTGGAGGCTACATGTGAGATCACGTCACTGCACTCCAATCTGGACTATGACAGAATGAGATCCTGTCTGAAAAAAAAAGAGAGAGAAAAGATACAAAAAAGAGAGCTTATTTCTCTGCTTGATAAGGGAAGGGAATGCCGGGTACAGTGGCTCATGCCTATAATCCCAGCACTTTAGGAGGCCTCGGTGGGTGGATCATGAGGTCAGGAGTTCAAGATCAGCCTGGCCAAGATGGTGAAACCCCATCTCTACAGAAAATACAAAAAAAAAAAAAAAAAAAAAAATTGGCCAGGCATGGTGGCGCACGCCAGCTACTTGGGGAAGCTGAGGCAGAGAATTGCTTGAACCTGGGAGGCAGAGGTTGCAGTGAGCCAAGATCACACGGCTGCACTCCAGCCTGGGTGACAGAGTGAGACTCTGTCTCGAAAAAATTAAATAAAATAAAGAAAAAGGAAAAGGGAAGGGAATTCCCCCAGAAAGTGTATCTCAGGGGAAAGGAAGTTTGCGTCTGACGTCTTCTTTCTTTCTTTCAGATACGAAGAGGAAAGACTGAAGGCCAGGAGGGAGAGGTGTGTGCCAAGTGGCCTCTGCTGGGGCTGGGTTGGGGCAGCGGGGCAGAGCCTGACTCTCGGTTAGGGCAACCCGGCGACTTCAGCTGAGCAGGGACCATTGTCTTGGGCGGGGCTCAGGACATTGCCCTTCTGCCAAGGACTTTAAACTCAGACCTGTGTTCAAATCCCAGCTCCCATATTTAGCTACAGAGTGACATTACGCAAATAAAAAGCTAACAACTTTTTTAGGGAAGATGACGGATCCTTGGCAGAAAGAATGAGCACAGACTTCAGGTTCCATAAAGCGTAAGAGTCAGGCTGGGCTCGGGGGTTCATGCCTGTAATCCCAGCACTTTGGGAGGCCAAGGCAGGACACCTGAGGTCAGGAGTTTGAGACCAGCCTGGGCATCATGGCATAACCCCATCTCTACCAAAAATACAAAAATTAGCAGGGGTGGTGGTGCATGCCTGTAGTCCCAGCTACTTGGGAGGCTGAGGCAGGAGAATCACTTGAACCCGGGAGGCGGAGGCTAGAGTGAGCCAAGATCGCACCACTGCACTCCAGCCTGGGCAACTGAGCGAGGCTTCACCTCAAAAAAAACAAAATTAGTCAGTTGTGGTGGCATGCGCCTAGAGTTCAGCTATGTGGGAGGAGACTGAATCGGGGAGATTGCTTGATCCCAGGAAGTTGAGGCTGCAGTGAGCCATGACTGCACCACTGCACTCCAGCCTGGGCAACAGAGCAAGACCCTGTCTCAAAAAAACAAAACAAAAAAACAGGCTTTATCATGCCAGGTAGGGGAACAGAGGCAAATAAGACAGAGTCTTGGGCCCAGAAGTGTTCTCAAATAGCAAAGGAGGGGAACCTCTCACTGGTTCGGAAAACAGGTCCCAGGGACAGGAAATAAGAGAGGCTGGTGGCAGCCGAGAGCCCCTTGGCCTGGCCCAGCCAGTCACCCTCGTCACCTCATTCTCTTTGTCCACAGCGCAAGGCCCCAGCCGGAGTTTGTGCTGCCCAGGTGTGAAGAGAAGCCAGAGGAGGCCCCAGTGGAAAACAGGTAGGTATTCAGGAGACCAGGGGCAGAGAGCTGGCAGCCACGTGAGGCTGCCTAGTCCCTTGGAGGAGGCTGGGGAGGAGGAAGAGCCTTCATTCAGGAATGGAAAATGGAACTAAGTGGCCAGGCACCGTGGCTCACACCTATAATCCCAGCACTTTGGGAGGCTGAGGCGGGCGAATCACATGAGGTCAGTAGTTCAAGACCAACCAGGCCAGCATGGCGAAACCTCATCTCTACTAAAAATACAAAAATTAGCCGGGCGTGGTGGCGTGCACCTGTAATCCCAGCTACTTGGGAGGCCGAGGCCAGAGATTCGCTTGAACCCGGAAGGCAGATGTTGCAGTGAGCCGAGGTCATGCCACTGCACTCCATGACAAAGAAGTGAGACTCCATCTCAAATAAATTAATTAATTAAATAAAAATAAAAATTATCCAGGTATGGACTGGGCATGGTGGCTCACGCCTGTAATCTAAGCACTTTGGGAGGCTGAGGTGGGTGGATCACGAGGTCAAGAGATGGAGACCATCCTGGTCAATATGGTGAGACCCTGTCTCTACTAAAAATACAAAATTGGCCGAGTGTGGTGGCTCACACCTTTAATCTCAACACTTTGGGAGACCAAGGCAGGCAGATCACTTGAGGTCGGGAGTTCGAGACCAGCCTGACCAACATGGAGAACCCCGTCTCTACTAAAAAGACAAAACTAGCTGGGCATGGTGGTGCATGCCTGTAATCCCAGCTACTTGGGAGGCTGAGGCAGGAGAATCACTTGAACCGGAGAGGCGGAGGTTGCAGTGAGCCGAGATTGTGCCATTGCACTCCAGCCTGGGCAACAAGAGTGAAACTCCATCTCAAAAAGAAAATTTTAAAAAAAGGCCAGGCACAGTTGCTCACGTCTGTAATCCCAGCACTTTGGGAGGCCGAGGCTGGAAGATCACGAGTTCAGGAGATCGAGACCATCCTGGCCAACATGGTGAAACCCCGGCTCTACTAAAAATACAAAAAAATTAGCTGGGCGTGGTGGCGCACGCCTGTACTCCCAGCTACTCCTGAGGCTGAGGCAGGAGAATTGCTTGAGCCCAGGAGGTGGAGATTGCAGTGAGCTGAGATTGCGCCATTGCACTCCAGCCTGGGCGACAGTGGCAGACTATGTCTCAAAAAAAAAAAAAATTAATTAACCGGGCATGATGGTGCATGCCTGTAGTCCCAGGTACTCAGGAGACTGAGGCAGAAGAATTGCTTGAGCCCGGAAGGTGCAGGTTTCAGTGAGTCGAGATCGTGCCAGTGCACTCCAGCCTGGCAAAAGAGCAAGACTCCGTCTCGAAAAAAAAAAAAAATTATCCAGGTATGGTGATGTACACCTATGGTCCCAGCTACTCAGAAGGGTGAGACAGGTGGATGGCTGGAGCCCAGGAGGTCAAGGCTGCAGCGAGCTATGATTGCACTCCAGCCTGGGCAACAGAGCAAGACTCTGTTTCAAAAAAAAAAAACTTACCATGAGGTTCTAATATTATCACAATCGCAATGTTATGATAATGATGAAAGGTGACCTATGTCCAAGTCCCAGCAGGATTCACACTCCCCAAGTCCAGCAGACCCTCAGCAATATGATCGGTTTCATTTTGTGTTAGTGAAAGACTAGCCAAGTTCCTCAAAAACGTCTGTTCAGGCTCATTTGTTATGTAGCAGATGCACACTGATATCTGTTTTCTACCCGAGACAGCCGTGCCGGTCCTCATAGGGCTTACAGCCTCCACCAACAAGTAGAAAATACCCAGGAATGGGCATTGTGGTTCATGCCTGTAATCCCAGCACTTTGGGAGGCCAAAGTAGGAGGACCATTTGAGGCCAGGAGTTCGAGACCAGCTTGGGCAACATAGTGAGACCCCATCTCTATAAAAAATTTAAAAATTAGCCAGGCATGATGGTGTATACCTGGAGTCCCAGCTACTTGGGAGGCTGAGATGGGAGGCTCACTTGAGCCCTGAGGTTGGAAGCTGCAGTGAGCCACCGTCCCACCACTGCACTCCAGCCTGGGCAACATAACAAACCCCGTATCTTTTATTTATTTATTCATTTTAGAGACAGAGTTTCACTCCTGTCACCCGGGGACTGGAGTGTAATGGCGCGATCCCACTCACTGCAACCTCCGCCTCCCGGGTTCAAGCGATTCTCCTACCTCAGCCTCCCAAGTAGCTGGGACTACAAGCGCCCACCACCACGCCCAGCTAATTTTTGTATTTTTAGTAGAGATGCGATTTCACCATGTTGGCATGGCCGGTCTCAAACTCTTGACCTCAGGTGATCCGCCCGCCTCGGCCTCCCAAAGTGCTGGGATAAGGGGCATGAGCCCAGCCAAGACCCTGTATCTTATTATTACTCTTTATTCTTTATTTTTTATTTTTAAATTTCTTTTCCTGGAAACTTTCATTTAATGGACCCTGTATCTTAAAAAAATAATAATAATAAGTTAAAGAAAAAAAAGGAAAATTTCCAGGCTCCCCAAAATAGGCAAATAATGCCCAGTCTCCATCTGTCCTCCACAGGTCTGCTCCAGTCACAGAAGAAGATCAGGAAACAAGGTGGGTGTGGGGCAGGGGGGTCTTGGTGCTGTTTTCAGGATCTCTTACATGGAGCCTGTATCATTTGGGGTTCTCTAGACGGACAGAAAATTGAATCAGCTGCTAGTGAATACAAAGCAGACAGAGAGCCTAACCCCCAGAAAACTGCCACGTGACTTATCGGGAGTGGGGGATACGGCACGGGGGAGGCAGGGAGGTATGGTTCCCTCAACCAGTCAGGCCATCCCTGCACAACTCCAGGGGACGCCATGACATAGATCAGGACACGAATGATGCCCCAGAGCTATGCAGTAGAGCGGCCCTAAGGGAAAAACTCGCACAGAGCCAGGCTCCCTGAAGCCCAGGATGTGACGCCATGGAAGGGTGGATTGTCCACAATCTGCCTCAGATTCTCCACTTGGTTGTGGATGCCAGGAAAAGCCAGCCTGTGGCCAGGCACAGTGGCCTGTAATCCCAGCATTTTGGGAGGCCAAGGCGGGCAGATCACTTGAGGTCAGGAGTTTAAGACCAGCCTGGGCAACATGGCAAGACCCCGTCCCTACAAAAAATACAAAAATTAGGCCAGGTGTGGTGGCTCACGCCTGTAATCCCAGCACTTTGGGAGACTCAGGCAGGTGGATCACCTGAGGTCACGAGTTTGAGACCAGCCTGGCCAACATGGTGAAACCCTGTCTCTACCCGCCAAAAAGAACCACAAAAATAAAATTAGCCAGGCGTGGTGGTGGGCTCCTGTAGTCCCAGCTACTCGGGAGGCTGAGGCAGGAGAATTGCTCAAACTTGGGAGGCGGAGGTTGCAGTGAACCGAGATTGTGCTGCTGCACTCTAGCCTGGGCGACAAGAGCAGAACTCGGTCTCAAATTTATACTCTCTCTCTCTCTCTCTCTCTCTCTATATATATATATATATATATATATATATGTTAGCCAGGTGAGCCAAGATCGCACCACTGCACTCCACACTCCCACACTCCACACACAGCCTGGGCAGTAGAGCTGGACTTTGTCTCAAAAAACAGAAAAAAAAAAAAACAGGAAAGAAAAGCCTCCCTATGTGTTGTTTCGAAGGGTACCCTCAGGTGCGATGGTTTGCTAGATGGACTCACAGAGCCTTCTAGCTTATGGCTTATCACAGTGAAATGGTTTATTGTGATGGAAAGCTACAGGTAAAAATCAGGAAAAGACCGGGTGTGGTGGCTCATGCCTGTAATCCCAGCACTTTGGGAGGCTGAGGCCGGGGATCACCTGAGGTCAGGATTTCAAGGCCAGCCTGGCCAACACGGTGAAACTCCATCTCTACCAAAAATACAAAATTAGCTCGGCATGGTGGCACACACCTGTCGTCCCAGCTACTCAAGAGGCTGAAGCAGGGGAATTGCTTGAACCTGGGAGGCAGAGGGTGCAGTGAGCCGAGATTGCAACATTGCACTCCAGCCTGGGTGACAGAGTGAGACTCTGTCTCCAAAAAATAATAATAAAATAAAATAAAAATATTTTAAAAACTAGCTGGGCGTGGTGGCATGCACCTGTAATCCCAGTTACTCAGGAGACTGAGGCACAAGAATTGCTTGAACCTGGGAAAGAGAGGTTGCAGTGAGCCGAGATCACGCCACTGCACTCCAGCCTGGGCAACAGAGCAAGACTCCGTTAAATAAAAAAAAAAAAAAAAAAATCAACAGGCTGGGTGCGGTGGCTCACACCTGTAATCCCAGCACTTTGGGAGGCCAAGGTGGGCAGATCACAAGGTCAAGAGATCAAGAAGATCCTCGCCAACATGGTGAAACCCCGTCTCTACTAAAAAACACAAAAATTAGCTGGGCATGGTGGTGCATGCCTGTAGTCCCAGCTACTCGGGAGGCTGAAGCAGGAGAATTGCTTGAACCCAGGAGGTGGAGATTGCAGTGAGCCGAGATTGCACCACTGCAGTCCAGCTTGGCGCCTGGTGACAGAACAAGACTCTGTCTCAAAAAAAAAAAAAAAAAAATCAACAAAAGGAAGAGGTGCATAGAGCAGGATCCAGGAGAGACCGGGTGGAAGCTTCCAAGTGTCCTCTCCCAGTGGGATTGTGTGGACAGCCTTTATTTCTCCCAGCAGGGCTGTGTGGCAAAACACACACAGTGCTGCTAATTAGAGAAGCTCACCCATGCCCTAATGGCTAGGGTGTTCATTGAGAGTCAGCATACACCTGGCTGATCATCTTCATGGCCGCTCTTAGCCTCCAGCCCCTCCACAGATTGAGCTGGTCCCACGTGGCCCAAGTCCCACCCTAAGTCACACTGTGAGTATATTAATCCATTCTCATGCTGCTATGAAGAAATACCCGAGACTAGGTAATTTATAGAGAAAAGAGGTTTCATTAACTCACAGTTCTGCATGGCTGGGGAGGCCCCAGGAAACTTACAATCATGGCAGAAGGCACCTCTTCACAGGGCGGCAGGAGAGAGAAGCGCTGAGAAAAGAGGGAAAAAGACCCTTATAAAGCCATCAGATCTTGGCTGGGTGCGGTGTCTCACGCCTGTAATCCCAGCACTTTGGGAGGCTGAGGCAGGCGAATCACGAGGTCAGGAGATTGAGACTATCCTGGCTAACATGGTGAAACCCCGTCTCTACTAAAAATACAAAAAATTAGCTGGGCGTGGTGGCGCACGCCTGTAGTCCCAGCTACTTGGGAGGCTGAGGCAGGAGAATCGCTTGAACCCAGAAGGCAGAAGT
>PVKV010036766.1:0-15415 GCA_004027835.1 Alouatta palliata
GTCATGATGAATATGCATGATCTTGCCATTTTATGCTAAATCTGCTGTAGGCTAATGTTTCATATTTACACAATTTAGAAAAATCTGTAGGGAAAATCTTAAAACTGAGCCCATTCCACTGATTAATTTCTTTCTACAAATTATAAAAAGATGTTACTTATGATGATTCAGTAATAGAATGCTAGTCTGCATTCAGTAATAGAACTGCAGTCTGCTGCCATTTGTTTTGCCAAGTTAGTATTGTATAAATTTGGAAAACGTCAGATTCAAGATTTGTATGTGCTCATTTTTCTACAAGATCTGTAAGCTGGCTGGGCACAGTGGCTCACACGTCTAATCCCAGTACTTTAGGAGGCTAGGCGGGTAAATCAGGAGGTCAGGAGTTTGAGACAAGCCTGGTCAACATGGTGAAACCCTGTCTCTACTAAAAATACAAAAAAATTAGCTGGACACGGTGGTGGGCGCCTGTAATCTCAACTACTAGGGAGGCTGAGGCAGGAAAATCGTTTGAACCCAGGAGGCGGAGGTTGCAGTGGGCTGAGATCACGCCACTGCACTCCAGCCCGGGCAGCAGTGTGAGACTCCATCTTAAAAATAAAAATAAAAATAAAATAAATCTGTAAACAATGGAATTTTTTTTGATGAGCAACAATAAGAAATAAAATTAAGTATCTTGAAATTTATTTCTACTTATAATTTTTACTTTTTTACTAATTAATTTATATTTTCCTTGCCAAGAGCAGGCTTTCTAAGTAACTTTACATTTTGGTTTTTAGAAATAACTCTTTTTCAATTTTATTTTCACATAAATAATCTAACCATTAACACTTTGAATGAATGTTTTCTTTGTCCATTTCCCAAGTGCTGTGGTTCATATATTGTTTCTTATCCCTTTTCCTACAGGGTACTCTTATGCCATATTAATTATTCTTAAAGAATGGTCAGTGGATATCAACAGTACTTCAGAAAAGGAATATACATGACTATGAACAAGTGAAAAATAGCCTGGCCTCACTAAGAATTAAGGAAATTAGGCAAAGAGTTTTGCCAATTACATTAGGGCACATTTTTATAATAATAGTCAATGCCAGCACAGGTGTGGTAAGACAAAGACTGTTCCTATGATACTGGAAAGAGTTTAAATTGGCACTGCCTTTCTAGAAGGTAAATGGGCAGATACATTCCAGGATCGTAGTCTTTCCATGCCCTTTGACCCATTCCTGTGATGATGTTTTAAAAAAGTTATCAGAAATGATGTCACATGCTGAAGGATATTCATATTGTGATATGAAAAAGCAAATGAGGGGAACAACTAAATCCAACATGAGGGAAATAGTTAAGTAGTTTATGGTATACCCACAGATAGAACGTCCCCATTAAAATCATGTAATCCTAAATAATTTAGAAAAGCTCACAGCATAGTGGTTTTTTAAAATCAAGTCCTAAAACTACAGTAAAATCCTTATTTTGAACAAAGTAATTTATATGCTTATACAAGAAAGATAAAAATTATCACCAGGTATTATGATTAGCTAATTTTAAAATTTAAAATTCTTTTGTACTTTTTCATTTCCCAAGAATCCTACATTGAATATTTTTAAATCTAAGACAAATGTTTTTCCTTAAAAAAGACAGGCAGAGGTATAGCATGCCCTGTGTAGAAATTAGGGTGGCATCTCTTCATCAGTCACTCCTAACATATTGCTAGCTCCCCAGCTTCAGTTGTGAGTTGACAGAGTGAAGATGACTGAGCAACATTAGTCATATGTACTTTTATATTCCTCTACAAACTTTTTTTTTTTTTAGTGCTACTGCTGTGGGTTGTAAAATACCCCTTAAAGCATTACTATGATACTTTCCAATTCTGATCATTTCTAATTGCCCATTGGAGCAGAATCTTAGAGGTGAGAAACCTCTGAGTAAGAAGGTAATGGCAAACTCTGTCTGTGGATCTCAGTGTTTTTGCAGTCTTGCACACCTGAAGAATGTACAGTTTCATACGTGTAGAGAGATTTATTAGCGACTTGCTGTGAGTGGAGTGTGTGAAGAAGGTGTCTGTTGTTTGAAAAAGAGACCTCGTCTAGGCGCAGTGGCTCACGCCTGTAATCCCAGCACTTTGGGAGGTCGAGGTGGGTGGATCACATCAGGAGTTCAAGACCAGCTTGGCTAAGATGGTGAACCCCATCTTTACTGTAAATACAAAAATAAGCTGGACATGGTGGTGGGCTCCTGTAATCTCAGCTGCTAGGGAGGCTGAGGCAGAGAATTGCTTGAACCCAGGAGGCAGAGGTTGCAGTGAACCAAGATCATGTTACTGCACTCCAGCCTGGGCGACAGAGCCAGACTTCTTCTCAAACAAAAACCAAAAAAAAGAGACCTCTTCACTCCACCACCTGGGAACATCATTGGAAAAGGTCTTGGTCAGATTTTACTTGACCTAATAATAGATCAGTGGGAAGAGAGGAAGGAACAGGGTTACCCCCTGTTTTTGGAAGGTGAAAGGAAAACAGGATTTGAGTTTTTTGACTTTGTGTTGTGGAAAAATGCTATCATATAAGAAGGAAACACAGTGGTATAGTGAAGTCCCCTCTGTACCCTTCTACCAGCTTTGTTATCAGTATTACATCATTCTTGTGCCATCTGCTCCTCACCCCATCTTCGTGATGATAATCTTCATCATAGTTATTTTGGGTAAATTTACAGACATTGAATTATATGAATACAGCCATACAGTTTTGACCAGTGGTTATACTGATGTAACCCAGTAATCTCGGGGATGTAAAACATTCCCATTTCTTTTTTTTTTTTTTTTAAAGACGGGGTTTCACCATATTGGTCAGGCTGGTCTCGAACACCTGACCTCAGGTGATTCCCCCGCCTCAGCCTCCCAGAGCTGGGATTACAGGCGTGAGCCACCACGCCTGGCTAACATTTCCATTTCTTTAAAAAGTTCCCTTAGGCCTCTTCCCAGTCGTGCTAGGGTAGGAGGGTTTTGTTTGTGTTTTAATATTCTCAGAGTGTCTGATTAGTTTGTGTGTGTGTAAGGTCACCTAGCTAATGCTGTGAACTGAAAAACATGTCTTAGAGAAGGTAGCACTTGTTCATCTCACAGTAACCAATCACAAACATTGAGCTTTAAATTCATTCCGAAAATATTTTTAGGGAATATGCCAGGGAATATGTAACAGATCTTGTCTTCAGAGTTACTGACATTTAAGATGTCTGCTTTTTCTCTTTTAAAGAATCCTCGCAAAGCTCGTGTAACTCGGCGTTTCATTGTAGTAGAAGGATTGTATATGAATACTGGAACTATTTGTCCTCTTCCAGAATTGGTAAGCAACCATGTTTAGTCGTAATTTTAATATTTGGACTATTTGACAGATGTGTCCTTTGTTTATGACCACTTTTAGTATATAGTGTCTGCGTTGCTTTGCACAGTAGGCATCATAAGCATATTTTGCTCAGATCAGGGAAAAAGAACAACACCGAATGCCAGTGCTGGAGTAATCAAGACTGCTCTGTTGCCCAGGTTGGAGTGCAGTGGTGTGAACACAGCTCACTGCAGCCTTGCCCTCCTGGGCTCAAGTGTTCCTTCCACTTTAGCTTTTTGAGTTAGCTGGGACTACAGGCACATGCCACCACACCCAGCTAATTTTGTTTCCTTTTTTGTCAAGTCAGGGTAAAAAAAAAAAAAAAAAAGGAAAAGAAAAAAATGTTTATCTAGAAAGAAAACTTTATCCAGAAAGGTCCCTCATGCCTCTTTATAGTTAGTACCCATGTTGGCCCCAGATAGCCATTAATCTACTTTCTATTCTTGTAGATTAGTTTTACCTTTTGTAAAATTGCATATGAATGAAAGCATATGATATGTATCTTGTAAAACTTACTTAACTTTTTTTTTTTTTTTTTTTGAGACAAGAGTTTTGCTCTTGTTGCCCAGGCTAGAGTGCAATGGCGCAACCTCGGCTCACTGCAACCTCCACCTGCCAGGTTGAAGCGATTCTTCTGCCTCAGCCCCCTGAGTAGCTGGGATTACACGCATGCGCCACCACACCCAGCTAATTTTGTGTTTTTAGTAGAGACAGGATTTATCCTTGTTGGTCAGGCTGGTCTTGAACTCCTGACCTTAGGTGATCCTCCCACCTCAGCCTCCCAAAGTGCTGGCATTACAGGTGTGAACCCCCACACCCGGCCAAAACTTAGCTTTTTAATAGTGAAAGCAACATACTGTTTTTAGAAACCGTGACCATTGAGATTTTCTTTATTGTGGTGAAATTCATGTAACACAAAATTAACCAGTTTAAACTGTACAGAGCGGTGACATTTATTACATTTACCATGTGTGCAGACATCAACTCTAGGTCCAAAACCTTTTCGTCACCCCTAAAGAAGACCTCCAACCCATTAAATAGTCACTCCCCATTTCCCCCTCCCTCTAGCTCCCAGCAACCACCAATCTGCTTTCTGTCTCTATGGATTTACCTTCTCTGGATATTTCCTGTAAATGGTGGCATCATATAATATGTGACCTTTTCTTTCTGGCTTCATTCACTTAATGTAATGTTTTTAAAGTTCATTAACATTGTATAAATGTATCAGTATTTCATACCTTTTTAATGCTAAGTAATAGTCCATTGTATGGATAATACCACATTTTGTTTTGTATGTTCATCCACAGATGGATATTTGGGTTCTTTCTACCTTTTTGCTATTGCGAATAGTGCTATTGTGAACATTTGTGTACAAGTATTTGTTTGAATTCCTGTTTTCAGTTCTTTTATGTACATATCTAGCAGTGTAATTGCTGGATTATATGGTAATTCTATGTTTAACTTAAGAAACTGATATACTGTTTTTCACAGCGATTGTACCATTTTACATTCCCGTCAGCTATGTACCAGGGTTACAGTTTCTCTACGACTTTGCCAGTGCTTGTTATTTTCTGGGGTTTTTTGTTGGTTTG
The DNA here is from genome assembly GCA_004027835.1 of Alouatta palliata. Classification (NCBI taxonomy): domain Eukaryota; kingdom Metazoa; phylum Chordata; class Mammalia; order Primates; family Atelidae; genus Alouatta; species Alouatta palliata. The sequence goes on from PVKV010036766.1 coordinate 4,964, forward strand.
TTTTAGCCACCCTAGTGAGCATGAGGTAGTATCTCACTGTGGTTTTGATTTATGTCTCCCAAATAACTAATGATGTTGAGCCTCTTTTCGTGTGTGTGTGTGTGTGTGTGGTTTTTTTGTTTTTTGGCCGTTCATATATCCTTGGAGAAATATCTATTCAGGTGTTTTGCCCATTTTTTAAATTGGGTTGTCTTTTTGTGTTAAAATAATTTTTTATATGTTCTGGATACTAGATGTTTATCAGACATATGATTTGCAGATATTTTCTCACATTTTGTGGGGTTCGTTTCATCTATTTGATAGTGTTCTTTGACACACTATTTTTTTTATTTTGTTGATATCTAATTTATCTGTTTTGTTGCTTGTGCTTTCGTGTTTTATTTTAAAAATTTTGGTTTACTCCAGAATTATCAAGATTTACTACTGTATTTCCCCCTAAGAGTTGGTTGTTTTCATTCTTACATTTAGGTCTGTAGTTCATTTAATTTTTGCATATGCTATGATGAAGAGGTCCACTTTCATTCTTTCACAAGTGGTTATCCAGTTTTGCCTGCGTCATTTGTTGAAAAGACTTTTGTTTCCTCATTGATTGGTCATGGCACCCTTGTTGAAATTAATTGACCATAGATATAGGGGTTTATTTCTAGACTCTATTCTGTTTCATTCTTCTATATGTCTGTCCTTATGCCAGTACCACACTGTGTCAATTATCGTAGCTTTGTTGTAAGTTTTGAAATCAGGACATGTGAGGTCAACTTTGTTGTTTTTCAGAATTGTTTTAGCTAGTTGGGGTGTCTTGAAATTCCATTTGAATTTTAGGATTAGCTTTTTCATTGCTGTAGAAAGTATTGTTGGGATTTTGATGGAAATTGCATTGAATAATTCACTTTGGGAATTATTCCCATCTTAATGATATTAAGTCTTCCAGTCCATGAACTCGGGACGTTTCCATTTATTTAGATATTTTCTTCAGGAGTGCTTTGTGGTTTTCAGTATACATATCGTGCACCTCTTTGGTTAAATTTATTACTAAGTATTTTATTTTTTTATTCTATTATAAATGAAATTGTTTCCTTAATTTCCTTTTTAGATTGTTTACTGCTAGTTTATAGAAATAACAACAGATTTTTGTGTATTGCTTTTGCATGGTGTAACTTCTGCTGAATTTATTACCTCACATAGTACTTTTGTGAATCTTATTTTATATGTAAGATTATGTCATCTATGAATAGAGATGGATTTACTTGTTTCTTTTCAATTTGGATGCCTTTTATCTTTCTTGCCTGATTGCTCTGGCTAGGATCTCCACTACAGTGTTAACTAGAGGTGGTGAAAGTGAGCCATGTCTTGTTCCTGATCTTATAAGGAAAGCTTGCCAGCTTCTACCATTGAGTATGATATTAGCTGTGAGGTTTTTAAAATAACCCTTTATCAAGTTGAGGAAGTTCCTTCCTATTTCTAATTTGTTGAGTGTTTTGAGAGGTGTTGGATTTTGTCAAATGTTTTTTTTCTCCATCTATTGGGATGATCATGTGGAGGTTTTCCCCCTACATTCTACCAATGTGTATGTAATATATACTTGATTTATCCATGTTGAACCACCCTTGCATTCAGCCATTGAGCTTTTAATCTAGCCATCTGTTAGTTGAATAAGGACTCAAAATAAGGGTTTCATATGTTATTTTTAATTTTTTTCATTATTTCTGTGGAAATCTAAATATATTTTAAGTATAATAAAAAAGATGCATTGGTTTTCTTCTTTCTGTTTTTGGAAGAGTGTCAACAGCTAATAGAATAATGTGAGGGCGGTAATAAACCAGAAGATACTAGAACTGTATGTTATAGGCTACAGTAATGAAGCAGTACTGATGGACAAATACATACCCAGAGCAGTGAAACGAAAGCTGAAATGTAGGAACAGCCCAAGTGTAGATAAGCATTGAAGCTGGCCATGGTGGCTCACACCTGTAATCTTAACAGTTTGTGGGGCTGAGGTGGGAGAATCACTTGAGCCCAGGAGGTCAAGGCTGCAGTGAGCCATGATCCTGCCACTGCACTTCAGGCTGGGTGGCAGAGCAAGATTCTGTCTCAAAAAAAAAAAAAAAAAAAAAAAAAAAAAATCAGTATTGTGTTGTCTCTCTTAAGTTGAATCATTTTAGACCATTTAAAGTACAATTGATTCTCATCATTCACCCTACTTAAATTCTATAAAGTTGCCATAAACACTGGAATAGGAAATACTAAACTATTGCTGCTAGGACAGATAATAAGGTTAGGTTTCTCTGAGCCTCTGGTTACAACATTTTCATCAACCAGTTGACACAAAACTTACCTTATGTGTGTTTTTATTTAAAGGTGTCTTATTTAATGTCTGCTGATTCATTGCACTGTAACTCATGCCTAAACAAAGCTTCTCTAACACACAGATTTTCTCCATGAGGGACATTACAGCCTTCTTGGACATAGGAATAATAGACAGCACTTTAGCATGACACTTGGGGGTCACTGTAAATAGCAAAATCACCAACAAAAAGCATAAAAGTACAAAAAAATTGGCAATAAATAGACCATGAAAAAGGTATTTGTTCACAGTATCAGAGCTGAAACAGTTGCCTGTTTGCCCTCACCTGGGAAAAACACATGTCAGGTAATTCAGATTCTTCACTACTCTGCACGTGTGCATGCCTGTGATGACAGGGAAAAAAAGTATTGATTTGGAGGTTGCAAATAAATTTTAATAAGTAGATGAATTTGCACATACAGAATTCACAAGTATTGAGGGTCAGCTATACACACTTTTTAACCTTAATTTTTTTCTTTGCAATATGTTCTTTATGATGCTAATCATTAGTATTTTAACCTTTATATAACACTTAGGTTAAGTTAAAATACAAATACAAAGCAAGAATCTTCCTGGAGGAAAGCCTTTCATTTGGAGTCCTAGGAGAGCATGGCCGAGGAGTCACTGAACACTATGGAATCAATGTAAGTTCCCCTTTTTAGGAACATTTTCCCTCTTATAGGAAACATGTAATTCCATTCTGCTAGGCATGTATTTTTATAGGCACAAAACAGTGTTCCTCATCAGTTTGAAGGGTCACAAAACTTTGGTGTCTGTCACCTCACTGAGCCCAGGATGGGTCTAGTCAACGAGACCAGGGGAACCCATCTTCCTTCTGAACTTATAAACTCAGAGTGGGTACCATGGTTTGTGCTGTGTTTGCATAGTTGCATTTGAATTGGCTTTTAGTGTCTCTTCTCTAGAAATGATTAAATTTTGCCTTCCGATTATTTCTTAAAATCATTAAGAATTTCCTGAGTAGTCTTTTCAAAAGTATTCATGATGGCAGAGAAAAGATATTGTTTCTAACATTTAAAAATCTGTATTCTATATAATGAGTTTATGGGAGATAGATATAGTTATATGTGATGTGTGTGTGTGTGTGTGTGTGTGTGTGTGTGTGTGTGTGTGTTTCAGAAACACCACTGGCATGCATTCAGCAAAACCTCTTAAAGTCCCACACCGTCAGAGTGAGGTGTCATGCTTCCTTTTCTGAGGGAAACTGACCCAGACTGCCCATAGTGCCTAGTGGATTTTGCTCCTGGAGCCTCAGGGCAGAGGAAGTCAGCCAGTCTTGAACAACTGTCTTACCAACCACCACAGGAAGAGTTACAGGAAGCTTTTCCTCCAAAACGTGTATAAGAGCTGTGCAACCTATGTTATAGAGTTGAACTATAAAATGTAAAATTGCCTTAGATTATCTACATCCCACTACCATACAGTCCTTGAGAGAAATGTAGAGCAGAGTGAATATCCTGGGAGGTTCGATGGAAGCACCTCCTCCAAGGCGGACTGACATTCAGCAGTTACGTGCACCAAAGAGATAAATGGAAATGTAATTCAAGCAAATTTAGCAGTACACTACAGCCTTTTTTAAGGCATGAAAATTTTTATGAAGGAAAAGGCTTGAACATCACTGTTGTAGTTTTCTGAATGCTTCCAGCAGTTGTCACTGAGGAAATACGAGTGCCTGGGAGTAGAGAGCAGAATATATGGGCTTTATTTGGATCCTGATTCAAACAAATGCTGTTAAAAAAAAATTTGGTGAGACAATCAGAGATATTTGAACACTGAATATAGGAATATATTTAACATCAAATTTACATTTGGCATTTAAAAATTGTTAACGTTTTAAGTGTGATACTAGTTTTGTGATTATGTTTTTGAAAGCGTTTTTATCTTTTTGAAATACACAGTGAAATGTTCACAGATGAAACCCCATGAAGTCTGGGCTTCACTACAAAGAAATGATGAGAGTAGTAGGGGATATAGATGAAGCAAGGTTGTCCTTGAGTTGATAATGATTGAATCTGAGTGACAGGGATTCTTTGTTCTGTTCTATTTTGTTCAGGCTTGAAATTTTTCATAATGAAATGTTTAAAAATGTTTTTGAAAAGAGCAGGAGTGCAGAGTTTCTCTGTTGGATCTATGAAACACTCAGGAAAACACTAAATGTGTTTTGATAGTGCATTAACATGGCCATCAGTAAGTCATGATTGAATGCCTACTGTGTGCCCAGAATGGAAGTTGGTGCTGAGGGTTGGAGATGAGAACACAAAGGAGTTGTGAGCAGTCAGAAAGATGTAGGACTCAAAGCCCATTAGGTCATGAGAGCACATTAGGTTCTTCTGCTGTCCAGTTGGTCAAAGATTCCATTGCCATGACGTTTGGATAAACTGATTTATGAAATGCCAAAAGGCAAATTGAATACAAAAATAAAGTATTCAAGACCAGGTGTGGTGGCTCACACCTGTAATCTCAGCACTTTGGGAGGCCAAGGCAGGCGGGTCATGAGGTCAAAAGATATATTAAAACCATCCTTTATTTGAACCATTTTCCCTTACAGAAAGAGAAATACTTGTTTCTGTTTTAAATAAAACTGATGTAGGAAAAAAAAAAAACCATCCTGGCTAACGTGGTGAAACCCCAACTCTACTAAAAATACAAAAACTTAGCCAGGTGTGGTGGCACGCGCCTGTAGTCCCAGCTACTTGGGAGGCTGAGGCAGGAGAATCGCTTGAATCCAGGAGGCGGAGGTTGCAGTGAGCCGAGATTGTGCCACTGCACTTCCTGCCTGACGACAGAGCAAGACTCCGTCAAAAAAAAAAAAAAGTGCTCAAAACTTGGACAGACTTAGTTTTATTTATCTCAAGTCCATCACATAGGGAAGGCCAGGTAGACCACTGTTTTAGCGAGGAAATAGTCTTATTTTGTACCTCTGACTGCTTTTAATATCAAACAGCTTTGGGTTTTATCTTATAATTTGTCTGTCTTTGCTATGAGTTAATTTGCCACATATAATGGAATGGTAAAAATGCATAAAATGAGACAGTTTCAGAAATGGGCCATGAAACTACAGTTCATTCAGCAATAGATGTCATATGATTTATTTTTATTTTTATTTTTTATTTATTTTTTTTTTTGAGACGGAGTTTTGCTCTTGTTACCCAGGCTGGAGTGCAATGGCGCGATCTCGGCTCACCGCAGCCTCCGCCTCCCGGGTTCAAGCAATTCTCCCGCCTCAGCCTCCCCAGTAGCTGGGATTACAGGCACGTGCCACCATGCCCAACTAATTTTTGTATTTTTAGTAGAGACGGGGTTTCACCATGTTGACCAGGATGGTCTCGATCTCTTGACCTTGTGATATTTTCACGTAGATAGGTAGTTTGAATCCAGATGTTAACAGTTTAATGTTGTTAAATTTTGTCTGTAGGCTTGAAGTTGGCCTTTTTTTGTTTTAACTGTGGAATAACTGTTACTCCTCCTTTTCTGGCAGATTGAGGATATTGATCTTATCAGTGCCAACATGGAGAATGCACTTGCTTCTATTGGAGGTTTCTGCTGTGGCAGGTCTTTTGTAATTGACCATCAGGTGGGTCCTTTTTAAAAACAGGAGCTAAAACTGAAACTAATTGCTCCATTGGTCACCTCAAAATGTAACCAACAAATTTTACTTAGTTTATCACACAGTTTTATTTAATTGTCAGTTTTTAAAGAATCATTCAAAATATTTCTATTTGGAAATAATGTCTCATTTAGCAAAAAGTCTTATTTCTGTTACACGTGTAACATTTATTTATGGCTGGATCTTACCCCCTCACCACATGTACACACTGTTCAGTAGTTGTTCTAGAGAACCGATGCCTTTCAAATGTTTACCTAGAAAAGACAATGAATGTGTATATGTCTTCAACTCATTCGTTTCTTCTCAGCGACTTTCCGGTCAGGGGTACTGCTTTTCAGCTTCATTACCTCCCCTGTTAGCTGCTGCAGCAATTGAGGCCCTCAACATCATGGAAGAGAATCCAGGTATAACCCTGTAAAAACCCAACAATCAAAGAAATTTCAGGTTGCGTTCATTGTGTTACTGGTTTACTTACTGGAGAAATTATTTGCCAGACAAAACTCTGGCTTGGAATTACATGATCTGGCATTTGTAGGAAGAATGGCAGTGAAGAAGTTGTTCCTGCCCAAGGGACCTGGGGTCAGAGCTTTTCTCCTGTGCTTGGAGCCAGAGCCAGAGCCAAAGCAAGGCTGGCTCAGAGAGTGGGTGGAGATGCTGGGAGGAGGAGGGGCTCTCAGCCAGTTCTGGGCCTAAACATTCCATTGGTGTAAATAAGCCAGTCCTTATTTAGTTAATAGTTTTTTTCAGCTGAAGCATGCTGCTTTTTTTATCTGTGTAATTTTATAAATATTGTGAGTTTTCACGTTTAGCCTTTGAATCATCAGTTGGTACTGGGGCCACGCCTGGTTTACTAGCAAAGAATTTACTCAGTGGGAAAAATTAAAAGTCAGCTAAGAATTTAAAATGTGGCCTTTGGCTATGACAGTGCCACCTTTCCAAAGCTTAAAACGGAAAGAGAGCAGCAGGCCTTACCCAGTACAGTATTTCTGAAAATGTGTGTCTCTGTGCTCATTCATCTGCTTGCTTCTCAGATGGCATGGCACTCTCCTACCTTCTGATCAGATACATTAGTTTTGGGATTTTCCTTCAATGAAAGGAAGATATCAAGAAAAGATTGTAAAAATTACTACAGTTGATTTTTCACCAAATTGTTTAGGATAAAGAAATAAGCAGTAAATTTGTACCCTTTGATTCTTAGCCAGATTATCTCAAGGATCTTAATGAGAACAAGAGGCATTGATTGCTCTTGAAAGCATCATTCCAGGTTTGTTGAAAGTGGGATTAGTGAGGTGAGAAGGGGCTGGTTAGCACGCACCAGAGAACCTTGGGCCTTCAGGAGAGTATCAATTCCTGGCTCTGCTAGTATGTCGAAGGATATGTAGCATTTTAGACTGATGAATTTGATCTGAGTCTTCAAAAATATTTTTAGGCTATTACTATCATACGTTCCAGATAGACTCTCAAATGTATTTTTTTTCATCCAGGTATTTTTGCAGTGTTGAAGGAAAAGTGCAGACAAATTCATAAAGATTTGCAAGGGTGAGTTTTATATGTTTTTAACCAACATAAAGTTTATCTGCACCGCTCTTAAACAACTAATGAAAAGTTTTAAATTTATAGGCTTGGGTCAGTTTGACCAAATTGCAACTAAGAAACCAAAAACTTAGTAGTTCACTCACATTGGCTTATTTGTATAAAACCAGAGCATCTGTTTTAAAGCATCACGACTTTTTCTGAAAATGAAACAAACTCAGTAAAATATTACAGCTGTGCAGAAGACAGAAAGAGGAAAATAACAACCCAACATCCTACCACTGGAAATAACCATTTTTATTTTTTATTGAAGCATCTCTCCATGTCTGCATGCATACAGGGATGCCATTATATGTTACATATTAGGTGCCTGTGTTCATACCATCTGTGACTGTGTTACTTTTTAGTAAATTACTAAGTTTTAACACAAGAAAAAGAAGTGAAATTTTATGTTTCTTTTTTTTTTTTTTAATCTTTTTTTAAACTAGACAAGAATCACTCTTTAAGATTCCTCTGTATTTAAAAAAAAGATCGAGGTTGGTGATATCTCCAGGCACATTTCCGGTCTTATAGAAAGTGATCTCATGTTGCTCAAGGTGTTTCTTCTTGCCTTTCCTAAGGTGAAACATGTTTTCTTGGTCATGAAAGTCCTATATCTGTTCCAGATATGGAAAGTGGAGACTTTACTAAAAGAAAAGGACAATTGATATATGAGTACATCACAGCTGTTCGAGATAAAGAAGGGACAGAGACAATTAAAGTTCTGGGTGTGTCTGGGTGATAGTAACAGCAGTTCTTGCATGATTTATGGTAGAGAGATGTATTTGTATTGGTTCCAGTTCCATTGGTTTGTGAAATATTAATATGCCAACACAGCCTGGCATATTGGAGTCACTGGAAATTCATCATCGCCAGCCTCACATGCCCTTCACTCTGTGGTGTTAACCTGCTTTTTTCTAAGTCCAATCCTCCACTTTCCCCAGCTCTGTCACACATTTTCTTTCCATAATTCCTAACCCTGTCTTCACTCCTCCTCACTTTCAGCTCACAGCCTGGCCTCATGCTGTCACTTGGGACTTGTCATATTTCCTGACACATCTGCACGCCTATGGGTATCTGAACTATTCTTCCCCCGTAGGCCAATAAATGTTCCTCCAACTACCATAGGCCCTTCTTTTTTAAGGACTGAGTGCCTTTGCTTGTCCTTGCTGCTTTGTCATCAGGCTATCCCCTTTCTTGAGTCATTTGATTAGCAGTCATGTCCACTTTAAGTTTCTCTTGCCTGTCACCCAACATTTCCCTCTACAACTCCCCATGTCTTTGCTCCTCTCTGTAGCTATCTTCTCCATGTCTTCATTTCCACTGGAAGCTCTGAGACCTGGCTTCTGCTACTGCACTTCACCTGGACTGTTTTTGTGGAGGTCTCCACTGACTGCTGAATCCAGTGGACCATCTTCAGAGCTCATCTTCTTGATATCCCCATAGTTTTCTGGACAGATGACTACTCTTTCCTTCTTTGGACTCTACTACATTGCACACATGGATTTCCTTTTACATCTTTGAATGGCCTCATCTCGGTCTCTTTTGAAGGCTTACTTTCAGCACCTTGCTCTTCAAGACTTTGTCTGTGCTTCTCTTTTCTTCTTACTGTCTTCTTGAAGAATTGCCTTCTTCCACACCTGGAGCTGCACATTGTTTCATGACACCTGTATGTAGACAGCTCCTCGCTTCATATCTCCACCCTGGACCACTGCAGCTCCAGGTCTCGCACCCAGTTGCCTACTCAGTATCCACAGTTGGAAGACTCCATGGCACCTCATACTAAACACGCATTCACAAGGGTCGCAGGAGCGAACCATCCTGGTATCTAAATGGTTACAGAGAAGAGCAAACAACACAGCAAAGAGGCCAATGTGACAGGAAGGAAGCAGTGGGGAATCCAGTGGCAGATGAGGGCTGCATCCACACATGGGGACTTGTGAGCCATAATGAGAGCATTGGCACACAGTGGAAGCCCTGGCATGGTTTTGAGCAAAAAAGTGACACAGCCTGTCTGATACCCTAGCAAAATTTCTTTTGCGTGTTGTGAAAAAAACACATTAAACAGCAATAAGAACAGAAGCAGAGACCAGTTAGGAGATTGACCCAGACGAAAGGTGACGGTGACTCTGACCATGGTGGGAGCCGTGAGAAGTGTCTGGATTCTGGATTTCTTCTTTGGGGAGAGTGCACTGGATCTAGCAGAAGTTCGTATGCATGGTGAGTGAGAAAGAGAAGACTCCAGGTAGAACTTAGGAGTTTTGGGAAGAGTAAGTAGGTAGAGTCGCTAGTGAGTGAGAGGACAGAACTGTGGAGAAATACTTGCTGGGGAAGGTCAGCAATGGTTATGTTTAGCCCGAAGTGCCCATCAGACATGGAGTGCAGAGCAGCAGCTTGTTATACAAGCCTGAAGTGTGAGGGAGAGTACTGAACTAGAGATAAATTTTTGAGTCTTAGGGAATAGATATTATTTGAACTATTTCAATGTGAAGAGGCCAGAAACTAGCCAAGACTAGTCTGAGAAAGTGGCCAGTGAGGAATAGGAAGGCCAGAAGAGCCTGGAGTCCTGGAAGCCAGGGAAGAAATTGCTTATGTAGGAGGTCAGCCTGTGACATGCCACTGCTTACTGGCCAGACCAGATAACAGAATGCTGATCCTTTGAGTTTGTCGTGTAGAGGTATTGTGACTTGGTGAGCAGTTTCAGGGGAGTGTGAAATAAAATGCCTGCTTGAAGGAGGTTCCAGACAGTTGGACACAGCTTAGATGACTGTTTTTGAGGAGTTTTTCTCTAGAGAGGAGCTGAGAAACAAGATGGTGACTGCAGAAATAAATTGGTCAAGAGAAGAGTATTTCCATTTAAAATTACTGAGGTCAGTTTCTGAGTAACATCTGGCTAAGTATAAACATCCTTTCT
>PVKV010036767.1:0-15415 GCA_004027835.1 Alouatta palliata
GAATCATTGGAACCTGGGAAGGAGGAGGAGGAAGGTGGAGGTTACCGTGAGCCAAGACTGTGCCACTGCACTCCAGCCTGGGCAACAAAATGAGACTCCATTTCAAAAAAAAAAAAAAAAAAAAAGGCCGGGCGTGGTGGTTCACGCCTGTAATCCAAGCACTTTGGAGGCCAAGGCGGGCAGATCACCTGAGGTCGGGAGTTCAAGACCTGCCTGACCAACATGGTGAAACCCTGTCTTAAAAAAGAAAAAAAAAAAAAAAAAGGTGTCATCTGGGCCAGGCTCCCTCAGATGCTTCTGGGGTAGGACGGGTTGAGGCTATATCATTGCAATCTCTGCCTTACCATCATGTGAGTCTCCCGAGTGTGCTTCTGGGCCCAAATTTGTCTCTCACAGTTTCTCTGTCATTGGATTTAGGGTCCACCCTGATCCAGAATGACTTCCTCTCCATCCTTACCTTAATAATATCTGCAAAGATCTTATTTCCAAATAACATCACACTCAGGCCCCAGGCAGACCCTGCAGGGTCCTGTAGGGCCCATCTAGCCAGCCCGATTGCGTGCACAGAGCACGTGGCTCCGTGTGCCTCCACCACCCCATAGCCCCAGCTACTTAGCCGAGCGGTTCAGCTGCTCGGTGTGATTTCTGCAATCGCAGCTTCCCTGTGGACCGTGCAGGCGCAGTGGTCTCTGAGCACAGGGCCTATCGCATCCTGTGGACGCTGCACCCTGAGACAGCGCCGTGTTCATCTCTGTGCATAGCGGGAAGCCTCCCTTCTGTCTGGGAATCCGAGTTTTCCCTATGCAAGGATGTAGCTCCCAGGCTCCGGGGGCCCCCATGTCGGCAATTGTAACATTTCAAACTGTTTTGCCAGAAGTGCATGGCACACACAAAGGCATTCTTTATTTAAAAATTAAATCTACTCTGTCAGAAAGGTCACTGTGAGCAGTCCAAAGAGTTAACACCCAACCAGTGGTCCCTTGAGTGGCTGGGAAGAGCCTGTGGGCGGGGCGGGGGCTATTGTTTAATGAGATGTTGTGTGCTGCCCGCCGCTGGGATGTTTCCGCAGTTAGTCAGGCCTGCTGGAATGTGTAGGCTGCACTCTGAGTTTATCTCCACGGATCTCTCTGCATTTCTGGAATGCCAAACAACATCTGCATTTCCTGCTGCCAAGGTGATTGGCAGCCCATCCCGGAGGATGGCGCTGGAACCCCCAAGGCCGGGGGCACCCCAGGATGAGGGATCTCCAGAACAGCAGCGTTCTGATTTGGGATTTGTTATGGACTGTGAAACACAAGTCGAGCTTCATGTCAGGAGCACGTGGAACACTTTGGGGTCCTGTTTTAGCCGGGATTCCAGTGAATGCAAGCGGTAGCACGGGCTCTTTTGAGCCTGGTGATGGGGCAGCCCTCCGAGGTCAACAGCGTGTAGAAGGGGTTTGGAGAGAAGGCTTAAGCGTGTGGGGGCGGCATGGCCAGCCTCATCAGCAGCGAACTCCTCTCCCAGGGCAGCAAACAGGAGAATGAGCAACCCCCCAGGGCCCTGGGGTGTCCCGCAGGAGGACGAGCTCCAGGGGGAAGGCTTTACGTCACCACACTCGGTGCTAGACAGTGGGGATTTTTCTAAAGGGAGATGCCCACTTGGAGGGCAAAGGGTGGTGGCATGGGGGCTGCCTGTAACCCCAGACGTGGTGCTGACGTGGCCCCCTGTGCCTTTCCCTAGGGGCGGCCTGAGCTGACGCCCACGGCTGTCATGGCTGGGAGGCTCCTGGCACAGCGGCTCTTCGGTGGGTCCTCAGACCTGATGGACTACGACAAAGTGAGTTCTCAAGCAGGACACCGTCTGCAGCCAGGAGAGGCTGGGTCTGAGGCTAGCTCTTCCGGGGTGAGGGGCCTTTGTGCACTGTGTGTCTGCACGTAGGTGTGGCATGTGTGTGGGTGCGCTTATGTGAGTGTGTAGTGCACACGTGTGTGTGTGTGTGTGAGAGTGTTTGTGGGGCTCAGTTCTGAAGAGTGTGACTAAGGTACGGGCGTGTGGGCTGCCTGCTGTGCTTATAGGCTGCTCTGGGCGCATCTGGCCTGGCCTGCAGTCACTGCTCTTAGTGTCACATGCAGTGGGGACCTTTGATTTTGGGGCCCGAGGGCCCTTCCTGACTCCAGACCTGCTTTCAGGTTCCCACAACCGTCTTCACCCCACTGGAGTATGGCTGCGTGGGGCTGTCCGAGGAGGAGGCAGTGGCTCGCCACGGGCAGGAGCGTGTTGAGGTGAGGGCTGGGAGTGGTGCAGCTGAGGACAGTGGTGACTCTGAGACCTCTCTCCATGCCCTGGGTGGAGGCCTTGTGAGCAGGGCACCAGGGTTTCTCCTTTCCAGGGGCCCTGAGCGGTGGCCGTGTGTAGCGGGAAGGGGCACATTGGTGGCAGCCTTGGAAGTGGAGGTGCCTGGGCTCTGGCAGCCTTAGGATGACTGAGCTTAAGCCTCTGGTCTCAGTGGTCTGCCACCACATGTCACAGCAGCAAGGGCAAGGCCCTTGGCTGCCTTGTTCTGAGGGCGAGCACAGACTCTGTGGCCCAGAAGCCCCCAGTCCCTCCCCAGCCATGCTGCAGAGGTGCCCAGCACCAGCAGGGTCCCCACCATGGTGCCACCCGCTCCCTGCTGAGGTCAGCTGAGTGCCGGCCCCACTCCAGCACACAGCTGCTTGTCCCTGAAAGCACCAGGGCCCCGAAGGCGCCTCTGTGCTGTGCCTACCTCACAGGGGCATGAATCTCACTCAACCCAGAACGGCTTCTCCTAGGGGCTTCTGACCTCTGCTCCTGCCCTCACCTCCCCCCACCACCCTGTGCCTCCTCTTCCTGGGACTGCCCAGGGTTTCTCCCAGGCGAGAGCCCCCAGCCCCAGCATCCGGACACCCATCCTCTTCCAGCTTCTTCCAGGCTCCGGCCCTCACCCTGGAGGAAAGGGGTTTTCATCGAGTAAGGCTGCTTTTGGGGTCTGCTCTGGCAGGCGGCTGTGGCCCCGGGGTGGCCTGGAGGGATGTGGGGGCTCTGAAGCCCTCCGGGCCCTGGGAGCTGGAAGCTTTCGGCACGGGTTTCATCTTGCTGCCACCGCAGCTTGCAGGCACCCAGAGAAACCGGAGCCTGCGGCCTGGGCGGTGGGGCCGGGGGCAGTTGGGGATGAGTCACTGGGCTCCGCGCTGGCCCCTTCCCCCTGCGTCCCAGTCCTCTCCATCAACAGGACGGGCCTGACAGGCCAGCCTTCCCCGAGGCACTTTATTTGCTATTTTTGTTTGATTCATCACAAGTGCGCTGGGACATATGTTCCTGGCATTTTATAATGTTTTATGTTTCATGATGTTGAATGGCCAAATACTCTTTGTTTGTTTTCTTTTCAATTCTGTCTTAGTTAGAATAATATTCTCTGAAGTTCCATTAATTAATAATGGCTGTGCAGCACATGTGAGGGCCCCACTCATTTTTTACTTGGCCGCAGCCCCGGACACGCTGTCGAACCCTTCGAGGGTGCTGAAAGCCTTTGTCCGACAGCTCTGGCCCCGCTGTGGCCTCACGGCCGTGCTCCAGTGAGGGCTGAGGGAGCACCAGGGTGCCCGAGGGAGCCAGGTGGCCGCCTGCCCACCCAATCTTGCCTCCGCCGAGTATGCTGTGCCCAGCCTGGGCGCTTGGGTTGCCTGATGCCTGCTCTGCTACTGTGGTTTCTGAGGGTCCCAGGCCTGGGTGGGAGAGGGTCTGTCCGGCAGAGCGTGGCTGCAGCCACTGGCCGCCTGCACGTGAGATGGTCTGCACACGCCCCGTGGCCAGCCAAGTCCTCATCCCAGACCAGACCTTCGGGCCAGATGGCTGGTTCCTGCCTGCCATGGCCTGGCCTTGCCCATGCAGCCTGTGGGAGCTGCAGGTGCCACGGGGCTTGCGCGTCCCAGCACTGACCCTGGGTTTGTATCCTGTCCTCAGGTCTATCATGCCCATTATAAACCACTGGAGTTCACAGTGCCTGGGCGGGATGCGTCCCAGTGTTACATAAAGGTGAGCTCCCCTGTGGCTCCGGGCCAGGTGCTGAGGGCGAGAGGGAGGTGTTCACAGGTAGGGTGAACACCTGAGGGCTGGCCCCACCCATGCCCCTCAGGCGGGGTGCAGGGTGGATGCAGGGTGGACGCTTTTGGCCCCGTCCCCTCCCGGGCTGGCGCCTGAGATGTGCGGCTTTCAGATGGTGTGCCTGAGGGAGCCCCCGCAGCCAGTGCTGGGCCTGCACTTCCTCGGCCCCAACGCAGGCGAAGTTACTCAAGGATTTGCTCTGGGGATCAAGTAAGTCCCGAGGAATGTGGGCCTGATGCGATGTGCAGCCGGGGTATGCAGTGCTGGCAGTGATGCAATGGAGAGCTGCTGACTCTCTCGGGGTTTATATGGCCTTCGAGGGTCTGCAGCAGATGCCTCAGGCCTTCTTCAGACAGAGCAGGTTTGGGGGGATGAGAGGCAGCTCTGCCCCAGCCAGACGCTGTTGAGCTACAGCCGGGTGTCCGCTGTGGCCCTGGGTCACTGCTGAGGCCCTCGCCCACCCAGCCAAGCACTCATGCTGCCATGAGCAGGGTGCCGGTGCCTGGAGAGCCACCCCAGGGCTGCTGCGTGTCTTCTGGAGCTGGGGCCATTGCCTGGGTCTTGGGCTCAGGCTGTGTGTTTTCGGGGGTCCTGGCGTTGAAGGAAGCTGTGGCAAAAGGTGGGTTGACAGGGGCAGTCAGAGGTTGGGACACTGTTCATGGCCTGAGAGGGGCGGCTGGCTGGATGTGGGGCCTGGGAGTGGTGTGGTGAGGCCAGGATGAGCTGTCTGTGGGTAAAGCAGAGAGCAGAGGCCGAAGGCGGGACTGTGTCTAGGCGCAGGGGATGGAACAGCAGCAAGCCAGGCCAGGGCAAGCCAGGGCGTGGAGGGATGGGAGGTGGGCTGGGTGAGCACTGGGTATCTGCTGGGAGGGAGGTGGATGATTCCCACAGGTATGGGCAGGGGTCCTGGCTGCTGGCTGGGGGTCAGGGAACAGTGAGAGGACCAGCGGATTCTGAGGCCCTCCTCTTCCCAGGGACAGGATGCTGTGGACCCCTTTCCCTGTGCTGACCCCCGCCTGCCTCCCCCGTCCCCTGTGTGCAGGTGTGGGGCCTCCTATGTGCAGGTGATGCAGACCGTGGGTATCCATCCCACGTGCTCCGAGGAGGTAGTCAAGCTGCGCATCTCCAAGCGCTCAGGCCTGGACCCCACGGTGACAGGCTGCTGAGGGTAAGCGCCATCCCTGCAGGCCAGGGCACACGGTGCGCCACCAGCAGCTCCTCGGAGGCCAGACCCAGGTGAGCAGGTGGGGCCGGTTCTGTGTGAGGACAGGGCACACGGCAGGGATGCAGGAGCCCTGGTCATGGGCTCCCTCCAGGTGTGCAGCAAGGCTGCACTGCCACGCCACGCGGAACGGGGGTGCTCCATGCTGGAGCCAGGTCACAGCGGTGACAGGCAGGAGGGGAAGGCCCCAAGGGCCCAAACCGCCCCGGGGGCCGCCAGATCCCGGCCTGGCCACGGCTGCTCCCCACATGCAGGTGGTGTCAAGAAACGGGGCTCATCCTTAGCGGCCTGTCCCAGGTGGACGCTGGTGGGGAAGGTGTCCCAGGCGGGCCGAGGTCGGGCATCTCAAGATGCTGCTCCACAGAGGGCTGCAGTCGGGAAGCCGGCCTCCCCTGCCCCGGCCTGGCTCCTGCAGAGCTTGGTGCCAGCTCGTTTCCCTGTTGCCCAGAAGGTGGAGATGCTGCCCCATGACGGCAGCCCTGCCCGGCCCGCCCCGCACATCTGGTTCTGTTCCAGCGCTGCAGAGCCAGGCTGGCTGGGGGCGTGTTCATCGTGGTCTCTTCCGAGGAGGAAGAAACTGGCGAGGGCTCCCGGTGTCTGCCCCAGGGATGCCTGTGCCAGAGCCCTCACGTCTTGGTCTGACAGTGCATCCTCCGGCCCGGGCTGCAGGGCAGGGGCCAGGGCAGGGTGGGCCCTCAGCCTGTGCCATGCAGCCTACCTGGGGCACCCCCACGGTGGTCAGCCTCTCCCAGGGTTGGGGGTGTTTGGGTACCCTCTCTCCCCTGGGGCTGAGGTAGAGACCAGGCAGAGCAGTGGGCTCTCCCAGGATGCCTGTGGGCAGGCTCCGGGGTCTGCGTGGCACCGAGGGGCTCTGGGGAGACCTCTCGGGCCACTTGGGGACCTGCTTCACTGGGACCCCCACACACAGAGCAGGGCCGCCCTTGATAGGGATAAACAGAGGGCGTCCTGAGGAAACTCTTATCGGAACATTACACCTCCCAGAGCTGTTTTGTTAGGAGCCTGCTATAAATTTTTATCATTTCAAAATATTTTTGTAGCACTGCATAACTCCCTGTGACGCATCGCCCTGGGGTGGGGCCGCTCTGCAGGGTGTTTCTCACCCCTCCCTCCCTTGGAGGTCCCTGGGTGTGGCCGTGGGAGATGTGGCCAGGCTGACGTGAGGGGTGGGTGGCCACCCCGTGCTGACCCTCCTGTTGTTGGCAGGACGGCTGCAGGCCAGGCTTGGGGGCCTCGCCCCTCTCCTGAAGCGCCCGTGAGATGGTTGCTGTGGAGTGCAGTGCTGGACAGGTGGTCCGTATGCCCTGCAGGGATGGCTCGGGGGCTGTCCACCTCATACCTGCACCTCTCAGCCTCTGCTGCCTGGCACCCCCCAGGCTCCTGGTGCCAGATGATGACGATCTGGGTGGAAACCCATCCCGTGGGCACCCACATCCGAGCCTGCTGGCATTTCTGCAATGCAAATAAAGAGGGTGCTTTTTCTGAAGTGTGCTCTGCTTGTTGTGTCCCTGATGGGCCCCCCAGGATCGCCCAGGCAGGTGGGGTCTGGCCAGGCCACCAGCCCTCTCTTCAACCATGAGTAGCTTCCATTAAGGGCAGCCCAGGGTCCGCTGGGGCCCCTCGAAGCCCTGAGCATGATTCCAAGCAGCCCTGGGTGGAAGGGAGCAGCCTTGCAGTGCTGGGGACCCCACCTAGGCAGGAGACAGGGGGACCCCACCTGCCCCACAGCTGCCTGGCCCACTGAGGGGTTTTCCCGGGACCCTCTGCCTGGGTCTCTCCACCTTGAAGCAAGAAGGTCAGCCCAGCACCGGGCGGGCTTTCAGGAGAGGCGGCAACACCGGCTTTGTTTTGGAACAGCCCGCCGGCGGGCGGCCCCACGATGGGAGGTGGCAGGGCCATTGAGGCTCTCTGTCCCCGTTGTCAGTCACTCTGCCGGGTTTCCACCCTGGCCCTCCAAGTCAGCGTGTTGGCTGTGTCAGGCTAATCCTGCGCATTGAGGCTTGATGGGTTAGGGAGCACCTGTCAGTCACTGCCGAGAGACAGCGCTGACAGCCACGGCCGGGGCCTGCATTGTGCTGGGGCTTTAGCGGTGGCTAATCGCGTGTCTTCCTTAAGAAAACATCACTTAGTCTGCCGGCCTGGAGCCCTGGATGGGACCCTGCTTGTCAGCGCACAGAGGAATGCCTTTGCGTCTTAATGGGCCTGCGGGAGCCCAGCTCACTGTGTGAAGCGTGCGCGTGAGCTCTCAGACGCCCACTTAAGATGCCAAGTGCTGGGCCAGGCCCTCCCACAAGTGCAGCTCCAGATCAGCCATGTCCCATTTAACGCATGGCTGGTGGCGTGCCTGGGCCGGATCCTGTGGGTGGGGCTGGCCTCTAGGCCTGTGAGTTTTTTGCCTTGGAGGCACCGCCAGGCCGGGAGGTCGGCTGACACCTGCTGCCTGGGCTCTGGGGGGTGGCTCTGGGCAGCAGCCAGGCAGGGGGCAGTGGGCCTGTGGATTCCTCGGTCCTGGGATCAGCCCCTGCAGGCGAGCACAGAGAAAACTTGCAATGGCCTTGGTCCTTTTGTGGTGACGGAGAGGATGCAGCTGTGTGGAGCCCCACTGTACCGGCCGGGCCGCACTCTGACGGCAGGGCCTCTCGCCTCCCTGCCCGCCCAGCCCACCCGGAGTGCCTGTTGCTGGTGCCCCGAGAGCCACCCACACATCCGTGTCCTCACTGGCCCCTCCAGGTGGTTTTCCCTGTGTGCTCCTTCCCAGAACGCACCATGCACCGCACACCTGCTGTCTGTGACCTCGGCTCTCCCTCACTGTGTGGCCCATTCAGCCGGCCTGCGCGTCCCCTGGGAGGGACGGAAACATCCACCACACACATCCCAGGCAGCCGTGGGTCCTTGGGCAGGGTTCCAGGGCAGTTCACAAGCAATGGGTGCTGCGGGCGAAGAGCTGCCACAGAGCCCAACACTGCTGCCCCGGGCCCTCTCAGGACCGCTGCTGAACTGGCAGGCACCTGGTTGCGGACCAGGCCCAGGGGACCCCGCAGGTACTGGCCATCCCCACACCCCACTACTCTGGTGGGGCACCGGCGCAGAGCCCCACCCAGGCTGCTGCACAGCCAGGGCAGGAACCAGGGCCCAGCAGGGCAGGGTGGGTGAAGCGGCCGCTCTCCCAGGTTCCCTTGCCCAGCACTGGACCCGTGTGCTGGGCCAGCGATGGTTTTGATGCTGTGTTTCCCTGCAGATTGCCTGGGAGTGCGGGGTGGAGCCAGAGCAGGGTCCTTGACACCTGGCCCCGGGGCCACCTTCACATGTTTTTATGGTGCAATGAAAATATGATTTTAATTCCTCAGATTGTTCTGTGTAACCTGCAATTACCCCCGGCGACGTCCGGCACGCTTCTGCTGTGGCGCTGGATTTCGCAAAGATGTGGAGGGGGAGGAGTGGGCGGGGGTGCTGCCCAGCCGAGCCGAGTGGCCCCTCTCTGCCACACCCTCCACTCTGACGTGGGGCACTGTCACCCTCTCCTGCTCCCAGCACCCCCGAGTGACGTTGGGCAGTTCCCCAGGCCCCCGGGTGGTCCACATGCAGGGGCGGGGACACACAGTTATGGAGGGCTTCGAGGGCCAGAGCAGGGCAGCAGGGGAGGGCAGGGCCTGGCAGGGCTCTGAGGAGTAGACAGGGGGTGCAGCAGGGGTCATCAGCTCAAGGGGAGGAGTTGACCGAGCTGCTCAGACTGTGGTCGCCCTCTCTGAGTGTGCTGCAGCCTTGTTGGGCCCCAGCCTCACTTGGCACCCATCGGGCGCCTTGGTGCTGCTCTCGTGGTCGTGAGGTGACCTTAGTGCCAGCTGGACCCTCAGGCGGAGCTGCCCCTGTGAGAGCAGCGGTGTCAGGCAGGGCTGCGCCTGTCTCCTGGCCTCAGGTTCGGCCGCCTCCCAAGGGGTCTTGGCACGAGAGCTCGCTCAGCTGACACCTGCTCGCCTCACCTGACCCACGGCCACTCCAGCCCCAGTGCAACAGCTCCAGGTGCCGCCGTGCCTGGGCCCTGGCCCCCTCCCCAGGTTGAAGCAGGCCCCAGGGCAGGCCTGAGGCCCCCACCTACCCCTCACCCACTGGGCAAGAACTGGAGGTGACCAGGACCTTGTATGAGGGATGCCCTGAGGTGGCTGGGCAGTGTGCTCATCAGGGCAGGGCCACAAGGCCACGCTGATGAGGCACCAGGTGCGTGGGCCAACTCGAGTGGAGGCTCCACCTAGTGGCGTCACTGCCCCATGCTCACGTCTCTCCCCAAGAGAGCAGGTTGGCACCTGGCTCCAATGGGTGGCATTGTGAGAGGTGTGTTGGTGTCTGCATTGGGCTGATGGGTGGGGGCCACTTTTGCCTCCCAGAGCTCAGCCGCCCGAGCTTCCTGGTTCTGGACCCAGGCTGCTCCCCAATCCTGTGTCTCTCTGGGAGCCACTTCCCCTCCCCAGGGTCCCTGGGTGCCTCTGCCCTGGGCAAGAGCTCCCCCTCCCAGCCTGATGAGACCTGCTGGCCTCTGCCCACCTGGCTGCCCTCACTCATCGCCACTTCCTGCCCTTGGGCCTGGTCAGGGTCCATGAGGGTCGGTGTGGGTCAGTCATTGCCAGACACGGGGATCCCCACCCTTGAGCAGGAAGCGGCAGGGGTCTGCACCCAAAGCCAGTGGGCCAGCACCGGTGGCCAGGTCAGGTGGTGAAGCCCCTGCAGGTCTCAAGGCCTGGGCACAGGGTCCACTGAGGCACAGCATGTTCCTCCATGGGCCCAACCCCAGCTCCATCAGGAAGCATCTCCCTCTGAGCTGCTTCTCCATCCAGATGGGCCTGGGCCAGGTCTTGCTCCTGGATGGTACAGGAGGATGCCCTCTTCTGGCCCCAGATGCACAGGCTATGGACCTCCCACCCCATGTGGGGGCCTTGGCCCAACTCACGTCGGGTGGAGACTAAAATGGGGGTATGGTGGGGTGCTGTCCCTCTCTACAGCTCAGGCACCCCCCACCTGGGACTGCTTCAGCAGGGCCTGGACATGGTCCTGCAGGAGGGCCTCCCCATGCTACCGGGGACCCCACAGCTCATCCACCCAGCACCCTGGCCCCTACCTTTGCCTGCTCAGCCAGGCTGGGGAGCCAGCTGCTGAGAGAGGTGTCCATGGAGTCCCAGGCAGCAGCCCACGCCTATCCTGCTAGGGCCGCTGGCACGGAAGACCCCTCCCACGGGCCCCCAGGCTGAGTCCTTGGGCTAGCCCACCTCTGCCTCCCTGGCCCACCCCTCCCCGGCCCTCCCAGCGGAAGCCCAGAGCTCAACAGGGCCTGGCACGGGAGCATTCTATGCCCAGCCTTGTCTCCTTCCTCTGCCACCATCTTCAAGCTGGGCTCTCCGTCTAGGTGCTGCGTGGCCCTGGGAGCTGCCTGAGGTCCTTCCTGTACCAGGCAGGGGTGTAAGTAAAAAAACAGGTACACGCTAGCATCCTGGCTGCCACCCTAAGGAGAAGGCAGGCAGGGAGTAACTGGCTCCATATTCCCCCTCTGCACCCGGGCTGAGGGGGCTCCCTGCTGTGCTCTTCAAGGCAGGGTGCAGTGCTCCAGTGCTGTGCAGATCTCAGCTCTGCTTTGCTCCGGCCCAGACCAGCATCCGAGCTCCCACGGGGCCGGCTGCGGGGAGGTGAGCTGCAGGTGCTCCCTGAGATGGGCTAGTGAAGGAAGGAGCACAGAGCAGCGGGTAGGTGGGCAAGGACCTGTCTAGCCACAACCTGGAATGTTCGACTTGGGAAATAACTGGACAGAAGATTCTTTAACAGGCAAGAGCTGCCACGAGACTGATAACCCAGGAAATGGATGTGAGGTGGCCCTGACAGGGTTCTGGGAAGCAGAGCTTGGGAGGCATGGGATCCTGGACCGCCACACCTGGGCGCTCCTTGGACCTCACCTGCAGCAGCTCCCCAAGCATCAGCCACAGGGCGCTCCTCCAAGCCTGGCAGGCATGGCTGGCATCATCGCTTTCTGTTCCCAGAATCCACCGTGCAGGGTGAAGGCTGGCCAAGGGTTGAGGACTTGCCACAGACACCCTGCGCTCCCTCAGGCGGTGACAGCACTCAGCTCGGGCTGGCACTACAGGTTGTCAGGGAGCATGGGCGACAGCAGCCAAGACTGCCTACACTGGCCAGGAGTGGAGGATTGGGGTGGCACGCCCGCCCACACGGTGCCCATGCCTTGCGGCCAGGTCCACCCACCGAATGCCAGGGATGAATGCTGTGAGCACCCGGATGGGTCTTCTGAGCAACCACAGGAGGGAGAAGTGAGACTGGGCCCATTTTCCAGACACTGCTCCTTATTCCCTGTGCATTTGTTCACGGGAACGGTCAGGGCCACAGCTTCTTCCCCTGGGCCTGGCACCTGTGGGCTCTTGGCACTTTCCTACAGATGCAGCAGAGCCTCACTCCTGCCGCACCCTGTCCACCCTCCTGTCCCTTCTCCTCCCCTATGCCTGCCGTCGAGGTGCGACCTAACTCCCCCAAATCTCCTTGACATCTGGTCCTGCCACCGGAGGGTTCTGGAGCCCTGCTCATCCTGGCCCCCAGCCAACCCCCTGTGCCTATGAGGGCAGCGAGGGGCCATCTGTGAGGCCCAGCAAAGCATCTCAGGCCCACGCCTGCCCTCTCCCAGCCCTGACGTGGTGTATGGTGCTCAGGTTACCCTACTCCCGAAACCCAAGCCGGGGTTCCCAGAGCCTTCCCTCACTTCCCAGTGGGGGGGGGGGGGTGGGCAAGCAGAAACTCCTTGGGGACAGAGAGAATGTCCCTGCTGTGCCCTTTGGTGGATAGCTTACTGCCCCGGGGGCAGGGCAGGGAGCTGGGCACCCACTGGAGTGAAAATCCAGGCCTGACAAACACAAGTGAGTTCAGGACACAGAGCTTGGCTTTCTCCTGGCAGGAGATGGTAGCCAGCGGTGCTGGTGCCAGCAGGAGCGAAGGGTGGGGCAGGCCCAGCTCAAGCCTGGCGAGGTCCTGGCCTCCAGGGTTTCGTGGGACAATGATGGGGCCTTGCGGTTCCATAGAATGAACTTTTATTTCCTAATAAAACTAGAATCTTTTTATAACTGATGACCAAATAACACCAAATGCTCGAGAATAAAGTAAAACCACTTTATTCTCGAGCATTTGGTGAAAACTCATCTTGAACAGGATGGCAGGAGGTTGTAGAGTGTTGTAACTCAGCAGCTGGGGCCAGAGCCAACTGTGTCCAGCCCTCTGCTCTGGCCACTGGCCTGTGACCCAGCTGGGGCTCCCTGGCCAGCCCTGCGCTGGGCACCCCAGCTCGGGACGGGAGCACCCCAGAGGCTCCCTTTTTATGATTATATTGGAATCACTGATATATGATCGGTGATTATATCGGTGAGGGGCGCCGGTGTCTTCAGCATCGTGGTCTCCCCGAGCAGACAAGTGTTAGCTCCTGACCTACAAGGGTCACGACGTGGGACCGAATGTCAGGAGAGCACAGCACCATCCGGATGTGTTCTCTTCAGGCCTCCCGCGCGATGAGTGAGGAGACCGAAGCCCGGACCCCCCATGGGCCCCCGGGCAGTGCAGCAGCACACAGGCCTGCCGCTGCCCTCCCTGCCAAGGCCTCAGCGCTGGTCCCTGCCCGTGGGAGAGGCGAGACCTCCGCAAGGCTTCAATGGCTCATTGTTCTGCCCGTGGTGGCTGGAACTGGGCCGAGTGATTATAATAATAAAGTCCTAACAGTCCGCCTGTGGTTGGGTTTCCATAGCTTGGGGAGTATTTGATTTTCAAAGCCTTGGGAGGGGAGATGCCGTATCAATGCAGCAGGCGCTTGCCATCAGCCAGCTCTTTACAGACCAGAGTCTCCCATCCAGCGCCTCACCTCCCTCGAAAGGCACTGTACCTGTCAGCTCCCAGGTGCCCAGGCATGTCAGGGCGGAAGGCTGCACCAGGAGGCCCAGACACAGCAGGGCCGAGGCCCGCCTTCACCAGCTCAGACAAGCTCTGATCCCACCCCACCTGCCGAGGGCTGCCGTGAGGACCAGACAGCCGCCACGGTGGGGGCCCCCAGCAGGTGGGGACGCTGCCCTTACTCCTGTGGGACTTTCTCCCGCACCCACCTTGTGTGGCCTCTGTGCCTTTGCCCATGCTGTTCCGTTCCTTATTCTGCCCTGGCTAACGTCCCCTCATTGGTTAAGATACGGTGCACAGGCTCACCTCCAGGAAATCCTCCCTGTTAGCTGGCAAGATGAGGCTCATGGCTCCCATTGAATGCTGTTTCTTGATTACTCTAAAGCCTGCCTTTCTCTCTTGCCCTGCAAGGGCCCCCTTTCTTCACATTTTTGTCCCCAGCATGGTATCTGGCATATAGTAGGTGCTCAAAACATGGCTGTCAAGCATGGCAGGAAGGCTTTACGTTATGTTTTCTGTTTTTAAGTGTCCATGGTTGACAGGGCGCAGTGGCTCACCCTTGAAAGCTACACAGGAGGTTGAGGTGGGAGGAACACTTGAACCTAGAAGTTTGAGGCTGCAGTGAGCTATGATCACACCAGTGCATGCACCACCTCCAGCCTGGGCAACACAGTGAGACCCCATCTCAAAAAAAAAAAAAAAAAGGGAGAAAATTCTAGGACACAAAGTGAAGGTTAAATAACAAGTGAAAACTGAAAATTTAACTAGATGGACTTTATTCTTAAGAACAGATTGGAGATGGCAGAAGAAAGGGTCAATGAACCGGAAGACAGATTTTTGAAAAGTTCTCCAATCAAAAGAATAGAGAGTAATAAGATTAAAAACAATGAAAAAACAGCCTTAGAGAACTGAGGACAATATTAAAAGATCTCACATCCTGATGTCCTCCTTCTGAGGAAGGAGAGGAGAGAGAATGGGGCAGGAGAAAACTCAAGAAATAATGACCTGAAATTGCATGAATTTCTTGAAAAACATCAAGGAATTGCAGCAAACGCCAAGCAATATAAGGATAAACACAGCCAGGCCTGTCATAATCAAACTCTTAGACACCTGAGATTAAGAGAAAACCTTGAAAGCAGCCAGGACATATTACACATGCTTGACGACTTCACATCACAAAAAAGTGTCTGAGCAGAAAGAAAGAAAAAGCCAACTGTGGGTCTGGCGCAGTAGCTCACACCTGTAATCCCAGCACTTAGGGAGGCCGAGGCGGGCGGGTCGCTTGAGGTCAGGAGTTTGAGACCAGCCTGGCCAACACGGAGAAACCCCGTCTTAAAAAAAAAGTCAACTCTGAGATCTATGTGCGGTAAACATATTTTTCAAACCCTAAAGAGACATGAAGGCATTCTCCAGTAAAGACAGCCAAGATCACTCTTTACCGCAGACCTGTACCTGAACAACTAC
Organism: Alouatta palliata; assembly: GCA_004027835.1. Classification (NCBI taxonomy): domain Eukaryota; kingdom Metazoa; phylum Chordata; class Mammalia; order Primates; family Atelidae; genus Alouatta; species Alouatta palliata. The sequence continues at coordinate 14,729 of PVKV010036767.1, forward strand.
AGCAAGAAGTTCTTCGGGCGGAAGGGAAATTATCCCAGATGGAAACTTAGATGGACAGACAGAAATGAAGAGTGTCACAATTGGAAATATGCAAGTAAAGAAAAATGCTGTATTTCTCCTTCTCTTATTTTCTCTTAATGATACTGATTACTTAAAACAAGAATTATAACAATGTTATAACTTGATCAAGACAGTAGAAAAATTTTAAAATTTTTAAATTTTTTAATTGTTTAGAATTATAACAATATAGTTGGGTTTACATTAATGAAAAACATGACAACAGTAGCAGAAACGTGGTTGCCAATGGAATCAATTACACGGGTGCAAGTTTCCTACACTTAATGGGAGGTAGTACAATATTGAGTGCAGGTAGTGAGCAGGTTATAATACAGATGTGTGCTGTAAACGCCCAGAGCAACCACTAAGAGACAAAGAGGCACATCTAAAGCCGGTATCAGGATCTGGTTCTTTTTTTTTTTTTGAGACGCAGTTTCGCTCTTGTTACCCAGGCTGGAGTGCAGTGGCGTGATCTCGGCTCACCGCAACCTCCGCCTCCTGGGTTCAAGCAATTCTCCTGCCTCAGCCTCCCGAGTAGCTGGGACTACAGGCACGTGCCACCATGCCCAGCTAATTTTTGTATTTTTAGTAGAGACGGGGTTTCACCATGTTGACCAGGATGGTCTCGAT
>PVKV010036768.1:0-15391 GCA_004027835.1 Alouatta palliata
ACCTAGCAAATATAATAGAGCCAGTGAATCTAGTTTTGATAATTCTGTATTTGTCCTATTTTTTCCACAAAAGAAAAACCAGAATTGTTTATATCTCAGTTTCAGCACTAAAAAATGTGATTATAGGACCTACTTTATAACAAATTATGGGGTCAAAGACAAACTACTTTAGAAATCCTAAAATAAAATACTAAAAATAAAAAAAAAAAAAAAAAAAAAAAAACATGCAGAATTCAAAACAGATGTTTACAGAAAAATATGCATCTCAATGTTCATAGCAGCATTATTCATAATACCCAAAAACTGGAAACAATTCAAATGCCCATCAACTGAAAAATGGCTAATCAAAATGTGGTATATCTATTCAGTGGAATATTATTCAACTCTAAAAAGAATAAAGTTTTGATACATGCTACAACATGGATGAACCTGGAAAACATTATGTTAAGTAAATAAAGCCAGCTGCAAAAGGCACATGTTGTATAATTCCATTTATACAATAAAATGTCCAGAATAGCCAAAATCATGGAAACAGAAAGTAGATTAGTGACTGCCAGGAGCTGAGGGCAAATGGGGATAGACAGCGATTCTTACTGAATATGGGTTTCTTTTTGCGGTGACGAAAATGTCTTGAAATTGGTGTGTGACAACTGCACAACTCTATGCATAAACTAAAACCAATGAATTGTATGAATTCATTCAATGAATTCATACTATGAAACGATGAATTTTCTGACCTGCAAACTGTATCTCAATAAGATATTTTTTTGAAAAACAATAAATAGTTTATATCAGAAAAATTCTTTCAAAACATGGGATTTATGGAGGCAGAGTTAAAGGGAGCCTTTGGTAGTATTAACTACTACATAAAAGTGAAATTACTATTTTAAATTTAAAAAATTACTTCTTTCACCCATATCACAAATTATACTTTTACTCCGTGTTTATAAATCAAAAGCAATTACATCATAATGTACTGCCCCATAAATAAGTATGCTGTTAATTTCCACTTTCTGGTTACAATTACTTATTGTATAGTTTCCATTCGGTGTAAGGCAACCTGCTATTTTTGTTCACCATAATTTCTGCACTTCATTCACTTTAGTAAAGATTTCTCCCAATAAAAAGAAGTAACAGGAGATATACTTCTTTCTAATAACAGAAGAAATCCATAAAGAAAGACATTTTCAAAGAACAATGAAGATATTAGATGGTATTTGTTGAAAAGCTGGTTACTGGGAATACTGGCACATTTATTTACCCATTAAAAATACCCATTTACGGGACTCCATGTTTGGATCGCCTTCCACGAACACTCTCTTGCTCGTGGAAGCTGTTTTTCTCTATCCTGGATTTTCCCTCTGGAGTCCCCTTCGAACACTCTTGTGGAAGCCTGTCTTCCCCTCCTAAACTCCATCTCTCTCTGTTCCCTTCCACTCAGTATGGAAGGTGCTTTCCTCTCCTGGATTCCATCTTTTTGGATTCTCTCACTCAGTGTGAGAGTTAGCTGTTTATTTCTCTCTCCTCTGCTTTATCTCTCTCTCTCTCTCTCTCTCTAAATAAATCACTTTCTACCAAAAAAAAAAAAAAAAAAATACCCATTTACATTTTCTAATCGGTATTAGAAAACCAAATTTCATCAATCTCCTCAATTTTTTGGAATTTTAATATACTCCATGGCCAAGTAAATTTTGTTTAAAAATTAAATTCTAACATAATGTAAAACCTTAAACGAATTCACAGCCATAATTACAGATATAATTGCATGCTTCATCTAAAGGCTGGAGAAGATTGTGCTAAATTATATGGAACGAACTAGTGTTCACTATTTAGACTATCCATTAACTGCCAATCAAACTAATAACAGCAATCTCTTCTCTAATCTTCCTGGTGCAGCTGTTTACAGAATATCCTGGGTGTGTTCATTTCAATAGATACATAATAATGCAGACATCCACAAATGAAAGCTGTTATTTTTTATTTTCAAATTTTCCTATGAACTGTAATATTTTTTCTACTTTGCATATTCAATCACTTTAACTGTTTTAAATAATCAGTAAATAAGTTTAGTTGCTACACTGTGGTTATAAATTTAAAATCTATATTCTCAAGCTCAAATTCCAAGAAACCAAAAAAAAAAAAAAAAAAAAAGCCCCACAACAAAAATCTTTTGTTCTTTTAAAAGTACTAAATAAAAACAAATCTCCAGAAGAGATTGATCACATCTTTACTTGGGGTTCACCAAGGAATGCCTATGTGACATTTATACTTGCTTTTCTGTAATGGTCTTTTAAGAAAATATAATTTCATCAGCACTAACCAAATTGGAACGCAGTCATGCATCGTTTAACTATGGGAATACACTCTAATAAGTTAGGTGATTTCATCACTGTGCAAACATCATAGAGCATATAGTACTTACACAAATCTAGATGGTACAGCCTAATATATACCTAGCCTATATGGTATAGCCTATTGCTTCTAGACTACAAACTTACACAGCATGTAATGGTACTGAATACTGTAGGCAACTATAACACAATGGTAAGTAACTGTGTATCTAAACATAGAAAAGGTACAGTAAAAATAGGGTATAAAAGATAAAAAAACAGTGCACTTGTATAGGGCATTTATTATGAATAGAATTTGCAGGACTGAAAATTGCTCTGGATGAGTCACTGAGTAAATGTGAAGGCCTAGAACATTACTGTACACTACTGTAGACTTTATAAACACTATACTTAGGATACACTAAGTTTATTTATTGTATTGTATTATATTTTTTTCTTTAGAGACGGAATCTCACTCTGTCACCCAGGCTGGAGTGCAGTGGCACAATCTCAGCTCATTGTAACCTCTGCCTCTGGGGTTCAAGCGATTCTCGTGTCTCAGCCTCCTGAATAGCTGGGATTACAGGCATGTGCCACCATGCCCAGCTAAATTTTTTGTATTCTTAATAGATATAGGGTTTTGACATGTTGACTAGACTGGGTCTTCAACTCCTGACCTCAGGTGATCTGCCTAGCACCTTGGCCTCCCAGAGTGCTAGGATTAGAGGTGTGCGCCACTGTGCCTGGCTAAATTTATTTATATATTTATTTGAGATAGAGTCTCATTCTGTCACTCAGGCTGGAGTGCAGTGGTGCAATCTTGGCTCAAAGCAAACTCTGCCTCCCAGATTCAAGTGATTCTCCTGCCTTAGCCTCCTGAGTAGCTATAGGACTACAGGTGTGCACCACCACACCCGGCTAATTTTTGCATTTTTAGTAGAGATGAGGTTTCGCCATGTTGGCCAGGCTGGTCTCAAACTCCTGACCTCAGGTGATCAGCCCACTTCAGCCTCCCAAAGTGCTGGGACTACAGGCATGAGCCACTTGCCTGGCCCTAAATTTAGTTTTAAAAATTTTTGTCTCTTCAATAATAAATTAACCTTAGCTCATTATAACTTTTCACTTTATAAACTTCAAATTTTTAAACTTAACTTTTTTATAATGTTTCATTTAAAACATAAACACATTGTACAACTGCAGAAAAACATTTTCTTTCTTTACATCCTTATTCTTTTTTTTTTTTTTTTTTTTTTGAGATGGAGTCTCGCTGTCACCCAGGCTGGAGTGCAGTGGCAAGATTTCAGCTCACTGCAACCTCCACCTCCCTGGTTCAAGTGATTCCCCTTACCTCAGCCTCCCTAGTAGCTGGGATTACAGGCACATGCCACCACACCCAGCTAATTTTTTTATATTTTGGGTAGAGATGGGGTTTCACCATGTTGGCCAGACTGGTCTTCAACTCCTGACCTCAGGCAATCGGCCCACCTCGGCCTCCCAAAGTGCTGGGATTACAGGCATAAGCCACTGCACCCAGCCTATGTATTTACTCTATAACCATTTTTCTTTTTTTTTTTTGGCTTTTAAACTTTTTTTGTTAAAAACTAAGACACGCATTAGCCTAGGCCTACACAGGGTCAGGAACATCAAGGCTTCACTAGATGAAGCTCCATTATAATCTTACAGGACCACCATCATGTATGTAGTCCATTGTTTACTGAAATGTCATTATGTGGCACATGATTGTATTTACCTTTATTAAGTACATGGCTCAGGCATCTCAATCCGAGATACATACATGAAAAACTATTTTTTGGTAATACTATAATGCCAACAATTGTTTTTTAGGTGCAAAACATTAATTTTAAAAGAGTTAAACTGATGACCTACATCAGTAGTTTCTAATAATTTGGATTTTAAGGAATATAAAGACAAAAAATTGACAGCCCCAATCGGCCAAATGAGGAATTATATTCTACTTAAAAAAAAAAGACATTAACATTAGAAAGCTAGAAAGGCCATAACTCTAGAATAAAAGGCATCTTTTAACTTGGTAAGATTTAACAATAGGAAAACATTATGCCAGCTTCCTCATTTTTCTCATTTTGACACATACTTGTGAGAACACTGACACAAGCTGGCAATTATTTCCATAACTTAAAAATATTGTTTGGGTCACCTTTGGGACCATATAAACTCAATGAACCTTAAAAATCAGCAACTTACAATTCCTGCCTAAGCCTTCTTATCTTGGCTTTAGCATCTGCCAGTTCCACTGACAGATGTTGTCGACTTTCTGTTCGCTTCATGCCTGGAGAACCACAGGGTGACTGTGCAGATGAAGAAGCATGGGGTAGAAAATGAAGACCATCCCGCTCTTCAGAGAGTTCTATGATAGTCTAGAAATACACACAGAATCACTTTCAGTATTCTACATATTAGCAAAAAAGACACATCAACACTATCCACTAGGTCTAAGAATTGTACTACAATATTAAAAATAATTCCTTGGTCAAAAACATCTTAACTATCATATTTAGTTGTCATTCTTTATAAGTTTCATTCAACAGTTCATGCATGAGCTATTTAGTAACACTAAACAAGGTAATAATTTTTTCCCTTCCTAGTTTTTTTAATTTTATTGTTGTTATTGTTAAGTTCCAGGGTACACGTGCAGAATATGCATGTTTGTTACACAGGTAAATGTGTGCCATGTTAGTTTGCTGTACAATCCATGTAACAATCCATCACCTAGGTATTAAGCCCAGTATGCATTAGCTCTTTTCCTGGCCTCCCGTGACGAGCCCAGTGAGTGTTGTTCCCCTCCCTGTGTCCGTGTGTTCTTATTGTTCAGCTCCCACTTTTAAGTGAGAACATGTGGTGTTTGGTTTTCTGTTCCTGCATTAGTTTGCTGAGGATAATGGCTTCCAGCTTCATCCATGTCCCTGCAAAGGACATGATCTCATTCTTTTTTATGGCTGCATAGTACCCCCTGGTTTGTAAGTACCACACTTTCTTTATCCAATCCGTCATTGAGGGACATCTGGGTTCTTTCCATGTCTTTGCTATTTTTCCCTTCCTAGTTTATTTAACAAAATAAATCAATTATGATGAAATGATTAGATCAGATAGCCAATGTTGGAAAGGCATAAAAGACCCGTTGACATAGGAAAGAAAGAAACTCAAGAGTGATTTGTCTGGAACTATGTTGTCCGATATAATAGCCAGTAGCATAGGTGGCTGTTTAATTAAAAATTTTTTAAGTTAAAAATTCAGTTCTGGTCCGGGCGCAGTGGCTCATGCCTATAATTACACCACTATGGGAGGCAGAGGCAGGCGGATCATTTGAGGTCAGGAGTTCAAGACCAGCCTGACCAACATGGTGAAATCCCATATCTACTAAAAATACAAAAAAATTAGCTGGGCATGGTGGCACACACCTGTAATCTCAGCTACCTGGGAGGCTGAGGCAGGAGAATCACTTGGACCCGGAAGGAAAAGGTTACCGTAAGCTGAGATTGCTCCACTGCACTCCAGCCTGGGTGACAGAGTGAGACTTCATCTCAAGAAAATAAAATGAAATTCAGTTCCTTAGTTGCACTAGCCACATTTCAAGTGCACACAGCCATTACTTGTATTGCACAGCCCAGTAATACAATCTTGGACAGCCTAGAAATGTAATCTTGCCATCACTGCAGAATTGGACAGCACTACTCTTGAATTATGAACAGGGATCTTGGAGGGTCCTAACAATACCTCAAAAATTTAGCTCAATCTCTTTACTCTGCAGTAAGTAACTGAGGCACAGTGACTGATTTGTCCATAATCACACAACTAGCTAATAGCTCATGACTCCATGCCAGTCTGACTCCACATCTTATGCTCTGTCTATTACTAGTTCCAATCTGGTTCCCCTCTTTCCCCCTCCCCTTCCTTTCCATTTTCTCCTTCCTTCCTTTTCTCCCATCCTTTTCTCTCTCTCTCTCTCTCTCTCTCTCTCTCTCTCTCTCCCCCCCCCGCCCGCCCCCAAGACCCTCCACGGGACACAAACCTCCTTTTCATTTTACTAAATCTAAACTTTAAGGGCTATATGTACCTCCTCAATTCCCCTAATTTTCCTTTGGTTGTATGTAAATTCTCTTACTCTAACCCAATTTCTCAGGTTTTTCTTTGAAACTTCTCAGGCAAATAAACTGCCTTATGTGGCAATTTCAGCTGCACTGTGATTTTAGAAAGAATGGGTAGGGTTACTACCTTGGGATCATGAAATAGCATCCTTGATTTATTTCTTATCACCAAGTTTTATCTGTATTTCCTGAATCATTACTTTTTTCTTTTTCTTTTTTTTTTAACCGTCTACCAGAATTGATTTATCTTCAGGATACATTTCAGCACCTGTATCAAGGTCCGTCTTACCTTTCTGCCTTTAACTATTCATTAAAATGCCTTTAACTAATCATTAAAATCTCCTATTTGGTTTTTAGTAAAAGAAGAGGACTAAAGACATACTTGTTCTATAGCATTAAGAATACAAAAGTAAAAAGAAACGTTAAAAAAGGTGACCAAATATATACTTTTTAGACTGAAGTGAAAGAATTATGACAAAAGCTAATCAAAACAAAAAAAGTTAAAGGAAAAATCTAAATAAGAACTTGTTTCAATCTAATTGAATGACACATAATTGTAGTTACATACTACCTTTACATTTGTCTAATATTTTCCACAATTTTTTAAATGACCTTTTCAAATTAGTCTACTGGTAGCCCAAATTGAGAAAAAAAATTTCCCAGATAATTGGATATCTCTCCCCAACCCTATCCTAGCTATCAACTTTTTTCCCAAATATCTGAAACAGAAGAGTATGACCACTTTTTTTTCCTCATTTGAAAAAAAAATTTAATAAAAATGCTTAAACAGGCAGGATAATATATTTTAAAAGGGTTTTCAATCATTCTATATAGTATTTCATAATCCTTTTAGTTTGCCAGAGTCACGTAATGGTAAGTATTCTCTTTTCTTTATTTTTTCTTCTTTTTTTTTTAAAATCACTTAGGAAAATGTTCTGCTGAAATGATAAGTATTCTGTTCACCCCATATTAATCAATTCACTTAAATGGCATCAAACATTTTTTTTCTTTTTTTTGAGACAGAGTCTTGCTGTTGCCCAGACTGGAGTTCAGTGGCGTGACCTTGGCTCACTGCAACCTCTGCCTCCCAGGCTCAAGCAATTCTCGTGCCTCAGCCTCCCAAGTAGCTAGGATTACAGGTATGTACCACCACGCCCAGCTATTTTTTTATTTTCAGTAGAGATGGTGTTTCGCCATGTTGGCCAGGCTGGTCTCGAACTTCTGGCCTCAAGTAATTCACCCACCTCAGCCTCCCAAAGTGCTAGGATTACAGGCGTGAGCCACCATACCCAACCTGAGATCAAACATTTTATATGCGCCCATCAGTCATATAAAACTAAAGTATAGGCCGGGTGCAGTGGCTGACACCTGTAATCCCAGCACTTTAGAAGGTGAAGGTGGGAGGACCACCTGAGGTCAGGTGTTAGAGACGAGCCTGGCCAATGTGGTGAAACCCTGTCTCTACTGAAAATGCAAAAATTAGCCAGGCATGGTGGTACATGCCTGTAATCCCAACTACTCAGGAGGCTGAGGCAGAAGGATCGCTTGAACCCGGGAGGCGGAAGTTGCAGTGAGTCGAGATGGTGCCACTGCACTGCAGCCTGGGTGATACAGCTAGACTCGGTCTCAAAAAAAATTTTAAAGTAACAAAAAATAAAATAAAACGAAAGTACAGATTTTTAGGAATAATTCCTCAGAAACTGGAGGATACCTTATTGCAGTACCTTTAACAACCTGAAATATAAATAAATAAATGTTCTAGAAAATGCATAAAGCAGTAAAAAGACACTAAAAAAGATAGCATATGGCTAAAAAATCTATTTGAAAGTGAAATGATCTAATTATCTCAGGATAAATTTGATACATAGTAGGGATGTTTTCCAATTTATTCTTTCCTTCCTTTGGTCTCCATGTCCTAACTTTAAAAAAAAATTAATTGTTGCTCTAATATATTTATTTCCTATATTTTCTTTTTGTTTAATGCCTAAAGAAAAATTGAAAATTCACATTAGAACTTACTATCCCCCAGAGAGACCAGAAAGTTTTATATTGAAAAAAATACTTACGAATTTTCTCTATGTAGTCTTTCATTGGTCTCAAGGGTACTCACACAAATTCTCTATAAATAAGCTCAAAACTGTATCTTGCATGTAAATGAAACTAATAAAAGCTATACATTCAGCAGAATGGCAGAGTACTTTGCTCTTCTATTAAGAAAATATCACCCACCACTGCATGCACTAAAGTCTAGACTCTTAAAATTATAAACTGCTTTCAGACAGTGCAGATAGAAAACTTGGTACACTTGTACTCTTTTTAAAAAGCAAAGTTCTGTTTTAACAGACTTACAATAATTCTCTTTTTAAAATCACACCACATTTGAGATCTTTTGTGGGACATTTTATTCAGAACACCTGTTATTCTCCTTCCATTAAAACTTGCTTTTCCAACCTCAACATGTGGCAATAAAACTAAGAAATCAGCCTTAAGCAAATTCTTATGCTTCATGGCAATGATTTTTCCACTTACATCAACTATATTTTCAGTTTCAGACTTCTGTATTGTTGCCAAAGCTGTGGGGATGACTTGAAAAACAGGAAAAAAAAAAATCAGAATAATACTAATTTAAAAGGAAAGGAGAAGAGAAACCTAACTGCAATTTGGGGTTCTTATACATCCTTTCAGGTTTCCGTAGTTCACACAAAAGAAGACACTCCTTTATTACCTAAGAAATAGTATTGATTCTGAAAACGTCCCAAAGCTACCATTTTCTTTTTTGAAAAGCAAACTTTCACAATATACTGAAAGAAATGTACAAACCTCTGAATGTTCATCTCTCTCATCTATAAGTCTTTTTAGATGCAATGCCATATTTTTCAAGAGTGGTTCTATGTCCTCCTGCGACATATCAGTCACTTCCATCCATTGTAGGTCAAACACATTTTCCTGATTATGAGTTACCTTTAGAAAAGTAACCAAAATAAACAACTCAAAAAGTGGCTAACACTTAAAAATCTATTTGACTATAGTACAATATTATTTAAAATATTATATATCCCATATAAAATATGAGAAGTCAATATGATGTTAAAAGGAGAACATTTGAAATTCATGATGAAAACACTGTAACTGAAAATTATTTTCAATATAATCCTTAAATAAATTAATATTCATTTTCTAGTCAACAAAAATAAAATATTAATATTTGATTTAAGACATTTTTACAGGAAAGTAATGTTGATATATCTTGACAACTTCTTTAACAAAATCAACTGAACCTTGTAGATAAGATTTTTAATTTATTTTACCGGAATTCAAGGGCAAAACGTTTTTAATCTTGTAGGATATATGTTACTGCATTGTTGTAATTGAATATCTAAGTCTTTATAGATTCTGAATATGACACTGTCACAGAGGCTTAGGAGAAAGGATTCCCAATATAAAGATTTTTAAAAGAATGGAAAAGTTATACAAGTGCCTTCCATTTCTCACTGTAATTCCAATAATTTGCTTTAACTTTCATAACAAGCAGCAAAAAAGAATTATACTTCCAAGGATGGTGGCAAATTCAGTAACTTGCACTACTTAGCATTTATTCAGAATAAAATAAAACCATATAACTAGCATAAAGCAAATATGTACTCTGTAATGAGAGACTACCAATAAAATGACATCTTAAAAAGTACTAATATGCTTATTGTTGGCAACAATGTTACTGATAAGAAATCTGGGCTTTATGAATGCTAAATAAGAGAAAAGATGACCTATGGACACAAAAGTCTTCTAAATAAAGAACATTTTAAATACTACCAATTTTCACTATTTAAAAATTTTCTCTTTTCCCTTTTCTAATCAACATATAAAATTTAATATACTCTAATTCTAAAGTGTCTTTATAAGATTAAAAGCCTAAGAATAGACAGATGCAGAAATAGCTTTTAAAATGAATTTTAATAAATTTTATTAACTTCAATTATTTGACAATGCATAATATGCCCTAGACTTAAGTTTTTATATGAATGCTACAAATCATTAATGTGTTTATAGTTCAAGTAATATCTTTAATAAAAATTATGCTGTCTATTCATTCAAAAGAAAATCACTAGAATGACAATACTAAGCTTGTCATCTTACCTCACTATGGTTTTGAATTACAAGCAGTGTTCCACTTTCTGCTATTTCCATTTACTGCTTTGTAATCCATTCTAACAAAGACATATACCTCATTCCTCAAATAACACTTTCTGCCTATGTCACTATACAATAAAGATAAAGGCAACAGTATATTTGTAGTTAACACTGTGCCACGTGTAAGGACTATCTCTAAAGAGAAGACAATTTGTATAAAATCAGCGTCCATCTATATTTGATCTTGATTTGTTCTCGCTTATTCTATGATTTTTAATTATTTTAGGAGATACACAAACATACCACAAGCTTCGTAAATAGCACATAAAGTTGTATATAGGTCATTACCTCTTGAATATGTGCGGCAACTGCTGCTTTTGTATCAAAATCTAAACCTTGAATTCTTTCAATAAATTCTTCTTTTTTCTGACACTAAAATAAATGAATAAAATAATTATTCACACTTTATAGGGTATAGTCCTTAAAATGTTGTATATAACTTAAACTTTATGAGGTTTGCTATATTTTGAACAGTATAGTAAAGGTTCTGTTTTACATTTAAATTGTCTAACATACTTACCTAATAAACAAATAACAATTTAGAAATAATTATTTTAAAAAGCAAGGCACTGAAAATACATACTATTTTTATGCTGGAAAGTTCTAAAGTGGGAAACCATTACACAACTCATCTGAGGTTAGCACAATATTATTATGCTAACTTTACACACAGAGAAGTAAAGAATCAAGAACTTGTTTCAGTGAGGGTAAGCTGCTTGCCAAAAAACACAGTGAGTCAGTGGCAGAATTCGGAAAACAGCCAAAATGCTCAGTCAGTCCTTGACTATAACCAAACAACACAGCCTTTCTTCTTGGAAAAAAAATTTAAGCAATTTTTACTTCAAGCTTACAATTCATTCTCACATCTTCATCCTATCAATCTTAATAAAAGAAACCCACTTTTGTGGCCCAGTTCAACATTTATAATCTAATAAATATTTGATTTGTTTCTAATATAGCAAAGTTACCAGCGGCAAAATTTAAAAATATATATACAAGTACACATGTAACAAAAAGGAATAAAGGAGGTAATTCTTTATAGTGTAACTTTTAAAAAGCTTTATATAAATTACAAATATTAAAATGTAAAACAATCTGTTCCTTCCAGTCAGTATTAACAATTTAAAATGTATCTTAATCTCTGCCTTCACCTACATCACTAATACTGCAAATCAGCTGCTAGTATCACTGTATTCTTATTGCTAACAAATGAGAAGTGCCTACAAAATAGACAGCACTGCCTTGTCTAAATTAGATGCATCTCCTGGGCCAATTACTGAACTACTAGGAAGGACAATATAGTCACAAAATTAAAAACTGGCTCTTTGATCATGAAACGTAAAAGGCTCTGATTTATACTTTACATATTTGTTTTACCAAATTGTAATGCTCTATTTTCTACTACTATACAATTTAAACACACTTTCATCAGCAGAAAGTTCTATATCTTGTAACACAGAACTGTTAGAATAATCAAATGGTTAAAACTAAATTGCCAGAAATGTGTAATTCCTAGTTGTGATTAGGAAGTCAGAGTTTTGGGTGGATGGAATAAAAATTAGTGGGTTTAAACACAAGAATTTTTGTCTAGCAAATAATACTTGACAGGCCTTGTGAGAACAATTAAGAATTACATTCTAATCATAAATTTGTAGCATATATAAAATAATTAAGTTTTCAGGTATAGTAACATCAGTTTTAAAATTTAACACTACCAAAATCGTTGACCTATGCATAGTTTCTGAGCCTATCAGAACACACAACAGCATAATTATTATCAAAGGTAATGACTATGACTCACCAAAAGAGTTCCTTAATTAAACTAAATAGATACACTTTCTAAGCTCCGGAGCAACTGGTTGTTTACTTGTACTATCTTTAGTTCATCCTTTAGCACAATCTCAACACAAATGAGAATTTTTCCTCTATACTTGTAACACACACAATTTCTACTAAATCTCACACCTTATTTAACTCTTAAAAGTTAAGCATTCTCAAGTATTTTATAAACAGGTTGGGCTTCCTTAAAGAATACAGAATAAATTTTATAGGCTTTTGAAGGCTACAAAAGAGAAAGACTGTCAAGATGGAAAAGAGACAGAATATAAGATTCAAACTTTGAAGTTGAATAATTAGATCAAATTTCTTTATCAGAGCTGCCCAATACGGTGATCATTAGCTATATGCAGCTATCGAGTACCTGAAATGTAGCTAGTGTAACTGAGAAACTGAAATTTTAATTTAATTGTAATTAATTTAAATTTAAATAGCCACATGTGGTTAGTGGCTACTGGATTGAATAGCCCAGCCCTAGAGCATAAGAAAAGCCTGGTGTTAAAAACAGATACATAGCTTAATTCCAGCTGTGAAGACTAAATAATATCAGCAAATTGTTTTTTCCATTTAAAATTAAGCTCTCTTATCTTTATGTAAAGTTCTTAAACTATCATGGGCACTAAAATTAATTTTTTTACTTTATTGTATTATAGTAACTGATTACTAAGCCAGTAGAGTACCATGATATTCTAAGAATATGATATGGAAGCCGGTCACAGTGGCTCATGCCTGTAATCCCAGCACTTTGGGCGGCCGAAGCAGGTGGATCACCTGAGGTCAGGAGTTCAAGACCAGCCTGGCCAACATGGTAAAACCGCATCTCTACTAAAAATATAAAAAATTAGCCTGGGTTGGTGGCAAGCACCAGTAATCCCAGCTACTTGGGAGGCTGAGGCAGGAGAATTTGCTTGAATCTGGGAGGCAGAAGTTGTAGTGTGCCGAGATAACGCCACTACACTCTAGCCTGGGCAACAGAACAAGACTCTGTTTCATTAAAAAAAAAAAAAAAGAATATGATATGGAAACTGGGACACAGGAAAAAAGCAAAGTGATTAGGGTGGGAGGTGGGTAGGAGGGAGAAATGCATTAACCCTAAAGTTGTACATCTTGTACCAGAGAGCTTAAGCCCTTAATACATTATTCATCAAAGTCCTCATATTTTCAGTACCTGTTCTCTGATGTTAAAGAAGACCAATTTACGTGGAAAAACTATACTAAAATAGAGGAAATGGCACCTAAAACAAGCTAATGAACAAGAAAATAATAAAACAAGGAACACATTACCGTGTTTTAAGTAAGAAAACTTGTAATACAGGTCTAAACAAACCATAGTTCTACCAAAGAGCAGTAAGCAGGGATTCGAACAGACATTTGTACACTCATGTTCACAGCAACACTGTTTACAAGGGCCAAAAAATGGAGGCAACTCAAATGTTCATCAATGATGAATGGATGAACAAAATTTGGTATCAACAATGGAATATTATTCAGCCTTAATATGGAAGGAAATTCTGACACATGCTATAGCATGAATGAACCTTAAAGACATTATGCTAAGTCAAATAAGCCAATCAAAAGGACAAATACTGTGTGACTCCATTTATATGAGGTTGCTAGAGCAATCGAATTCATAGAGACATAAAGTGGTAGTTACCAACAGCTGGTAACAAAGGGAGTCATTATTTAATGGATACAGAGTTTTAGTTTTGGAAGATAAGAAAAGTTCTGGAGATGGATGGTGGTAATGCTTACACAACAATGTGAATGTACAGCAATCAAAATACCAGTGAACTATGTACTTTAAAAATTGTTAAAATGGTAAATTTCCTATCATGTATATTAAAACAATACTTCTATCAACAAAAGTCTCCCTCTTTGAGGCATATTTGTATTTTTATATATACTCAGAAAAACAAATGTCTTGCTAGAAATTGTTTTCTTTTCTTTTTTCTTTTTTTTTTTTTTTTTTCAGAGACTGGGTCTTGCTACATTACCCAGGCTGGAGGACAGTGGTTATTCACAGGTATGATCATAGCATACAGCAGCAGCTTTGAACTCCTGGCCTCAAGTGATCTTCCCAAGTAGCTGAGACTAAAGGTGCATCACTGAACCCAGCAGAAATTGTTTTATTTCCTTAAAAAGTGATATGATAAAGTTATAAAATGCTAACTTGTAAGATGCTTTACAGATCACTGATAAGTAAATAATAGATTGTAGCTGTCAAACTGACCTAGTTCAAAACTGGTTTCAGAATCAAATACTAATGTTAGATGCCTTCTGAGGGTACATAAAAGGGTCAATTTTTAAATTCCAATCACTCTTAATACCCAGTTACTTTCAGCACTACCCAACCTGGCGGAAGTCCAAAATAAGTATTACTAAGTAGTCTGCACTGACAAAAGTTCTAATAAAAAGGGGTGAATTTCACATAGTCTTAGAACAAAAGAAATTTCCAAACAAAACGCTGCAACGATTTTACTTCTGCATAGGATGGTTTCACCTAGGACTCTCTCAACTACTTCAGGGCTAGGAGGAAGAGTCACAGATCTGTTAAAATTCTAGGTGATGCTCAGAACTGGGTTAGAAGGCTTGTGTTAGCCATTGGAAAAGATTCTGGAGAAACTTGACTGAGTTGGCCAGCCAATAACAAAAATACCCAAGCCTATCCTTGGACAGTTTTCTTCATATTTAAAGTTATTTCTGTGGCTTTTACTTAAGTATAATCAAGGATTCAAAGTCATAATTATAATTTATTCTGTGAGGTAAGATCTTTGGATAGTGGTTAACATTACTGATTTTGAATGCTGCTTCCTCTCGAGAATTTCTTATTTTTTCTTCAAAAGAAGAACATATTTTTCAATTTCCCAATGCTTGTTTCTCTTTCTCTTCTCCCCCCACCACCCCCCCTTTTTT
>PVKV010036770.1:0-15577 GCA_004027835.1 Alouatta palliata
TTAAGTTGGTCTTCGACCTCTGAAATCCTTTCTTCTGCTTGATCAATTCGACTGTTAAAACTTGTGCATACTTCGCGAAGTTCTCGTATTGTGTTTTTCAGCTCCATTAGTTCACTTATATTCTTCTCTAAATTGTCCATTCTCGTTAGCATTTCGTCAAACCTTTTTTCAAGGTTCTTAGTTTCCTTGCATTGGGCTAGAACATGTTCTTTTAGCTCACAGAAGTTTCTCATTATCCACATTCTGAAGCCTAATTCTGTTGATTCCTCGCATTCCTTCTCGATCAGGCCTTGTTCAGTTGGTGAGGAGGAACAGCAATCCTCTGTAGGAGGAAAGGCATTTTGATTTCGGGTGTTTTCAGCCTTTTTGTGCTGGTTTTTTCCCATCTTTGTGGATTTATCCACCTGTCGTCTGTGTAATTGTTGACTTTCAGATTAGGTCTCTGAGTGGACGTCCAGTTTGTTGGTGGTAAAGTTTTTTCTGTTTCTTAGTTTTCTTTTGGCGGACGCCCCTCCCCCACAGAGCTGGACCTTCCCGGGTTCAGCAGTACTTGCTGTGAAACTCTCAGTCCTCAGCAGTTCCAATTGCTGTTTTTTTTTTGTTGTTGTGGGGGTGACCAGCCTTCCCCCGCGGGGACCCACTACGCCGGCTGAAACAGGATTCGTGGCGCTTTTCTGCCCGGGAATCTCCCGGTCTGGTTCCCCACTTCAGTCCGCTTTTCAATCAGCTGAATGGGAGACTCTGCCTTCCCGGAGCTCCAAACGCCAACCAAAAGGACACTCAGTCCCGTATACTCTGGACTGAGAACCGCCGCGCCGGGGCGCCTGCAAAACGGCCGCGCCGGCCAAAAGAGTTGCGCTGGTGACCTGTGGGGCCTCCTCCGCCGAGAATCTCCTGGTCCTTGGGCAATAAAAATTCGTCTGAAAATGTGGCGTCCACTCACTCTCTGCGCTTTCAGTGGGAGCTACAATCCTGAGCTGCTGCTGCTGATCGGCCATCTTGGATCTCTCCTTGACTCAGGTTTTAAGGTGCTTTACTTCTTTTATGTTTTTGTATAGAACACTCAGAAGACTATACTTATTTGTAAGGAAAAAATTCAAAGGTGTGTAAATTTGAGCAGCTGTTTATTTCCAGAGCTGTGACCTTGTCTAGCGTCCTCACTTCCTTCCCCGCAGCACTGGATAGAGGCGTGGTGATCCCCTTGTGCCCTTTTGTCTTCGGTATGAGGAACAATTGAATGGGTGATTTCTTAGATGTAAAGTAGGAATCCCCCAGGGATTTCGCTCATTTGTATCTCAACTCCTTTGGTGCCTACTGTAGTGCTGTACATAGTAGGTCTTCAATGAATAGTCTTTGGATGAGTCTTGAATTTTTGAACAAACCTTTTTGGGAAGAAAGCCTTGTACTGAAGCTTATTTCTCTTCTGTCTCATGCTTTTATAAGCATTCATTATTAAATTAGAAGGAGCTAGATTTTAAATAAACTGAGTTTTCATTTTCTAGGGATTTCTCTCACTTCCAGTTCCTTATAATATAGCTTGTTACTGGGCATATGTTCTGGCAGCCTTACGTTAGGAGGGGGCTGCCCTTACTTTGCATTTATTTACTTCCTTTTACAGCAGGTACCTCCATAGTCAAACAGTCATCACAGCCTCAGACATTGGTTTAAGCTCATTAATTGGGAAAGATACATTAAATACATAGTGAGATTTGCCTGTCGGGTTGGTGCTAAAGTAATTGTGGGTTTTGCCATTAAAAGTAATGACAGGCCAGGCGCGTTGGCTCACACCTGTAATCCCAGCATTTTGGGAGGCCGAGGCAAGTGGATCATCTGAGGTCAGGAGTTTGAGACCAGCCTGGCCAACATGGTGAAACCCTGTCTCTACTAAAGATACAAAAAATCAGCCAGGTATGATCCCATGCACCTGTACTTCCAGCTACTTGGGAGGCTGAGGAAGAGGAATGACTTGAACCCAGGAGGTGGAGGTTGTAGTCAGCTGAGATCATGCCACTGCACTCCAGCCTGTTGACAGACCAAGACTCCATGTCAAAATAAACAAATAAATAAATAAATAAATAATAAACAAAAATAATGACAAAACCCTTATTTACTTTTGCACCAACCTAATACTTTGGCTCATAAAGGGATTGGAACCAAACCTCTCTTCACTTTTCATTGCCAGGTACATTTGTCAGGAGGTAGAGGCTGGCCATTGAATCTGCAGGCCCTCTTTTATTCCTTCCCCTGTGTAGCAATGCATGATTTCTCCTAGAACACTTGCTCTAAAGCAGGTCTCTAAAGTGACTGATACCTGAGTCAAGGAGACGGGCCAGCAGCAGAGCTCTCGGTTCTGTCTGTACCATATTTGCTTGATTTTAAGCACAAGCAGTTAAAATGCTGTTTTCTAAATGAAGAGACTCTTTACACATGAGTTTGAGTGTGCAGACACACACACACCTCTTCTGTTCAAGCCCAACATCTGTTTAAAGCTGAGTCTTTCTGGCTTAATGCTCTTTGAGGCCTTTTAAATTATTTATATACCTGTATGTACCGAACTGTGTCTGTGGGCTAGTTAATTAAACAAGAGTGAGATAAATAGCATTGTACCTTGGAGAAGTTACTCCTGTTCATTACATCTCCCAAAAATAGTGATGGGGGAAGGTCAGATTCTACTAATTTCCGTGGACTGTATGTAAGAACACAGGAATTATGTTCTTAATACTTAAGTTGGAATTCGGGGCATTCGGTCAAATGGAACATGGAGTTACTTCTAGAGAGGCTATCTGTGCCTGGCTTCTGCAGGAGTCCACCACCCTAATATTGCCCAACAGCTCATAATAGCAAACTAGTGAATATAGATAGTGTTCCAGAAAAGGAATTCATCACCAAGTCTAATAAACATGGAAATTATCTTACTGTTTTCATGAGCTGGTACTAGAGATGTCAGATGTCTCAAGTTCTTTGTGATAAGAACTTGCAAAATCATTTTTTCATTATAAGTCACATGAAATAGATTCATTCTAGACCTTTATTTTCTGCCCCCTTAACCAGTGTAATTGCGGGGTAATGGCAGTGACTGTCTTAATCAGTGGAGTCTATTCCTTGAGAGGGCTGGGTGTCCTAGAGATAAATCCAAATTATTTCTGCTTATAGTGGCCCTGAAATGAATCTTTTATTTCCCAAGAGAACACTATTATCTATCTCTTGGGCTGGGCTAGGATGGAGGTCTTTGAGAGCATTGCTTATATTACAGAGGCTTGCGCCGGCATCTTTGCTGATAGTGTGACAATGTTTAAGGCAGGTGTTTATGGCATTTGGCCAACACCAAAGTGAAATTTTGTTGAAGATTCAGTAAGTGGATGACTAATTTTGCTTTGCCTCAACGTTTACCTGTTGCCTGGTCGCTAATTCTTGGTGATTGAGCTCCTCTAAGGAGTAATTGTGTTAAGGCTGTGTGGATGGAATGAATGTCTCCTCCAGAAATTGGGATGTGATATGGGAGCATCACCAGGAGTTGCCTGAGAGGTGCAGCCTGTAGCCTCGCCCTCCTGGCCAAGAGCCCTTTTGCTCTTTCTTGGTGACATGCTCCCCTCTTACTGGATGGGCTGTCTTCTTTGCGTGTTAAAGGACACACCTTTGAAAATTGGTTGCCTCAGTAAAAGATGTTTTCTTTTAATGCTTTTGAGGGCTTTTAAATTATTTATATACCTGTATGTACCGAACTGTGGGCTAGCTAAACAAGAGCGAGAGAAATAGCATTGTGTCTTGGAGAAGTTACTCCTGTTCATTACATCTCCCAAAAATATGGGGCAGTGGTTCTCAACCCTGGCTGCACATTAAAATAACTTGAGCTTTAAAAAAATACTTCTGTCTGGGTGCCTCCTCAAACCAATTTAATGAGTTGAGGGTGGGCCTGGGCATCCGTACGTTAAGTCACTTGGGAGAAGCACTACTACCACTGTTGAACCTTGTGAACTTGCTAGCCGTGTGAAAGGCTGGACCCATTGCTCTCTCGAAAGGGGTTTCCTCAGAGAATATGAATTTGTAGGACATTGTATCTGGAGAGACAATTAGAGAAGGAGATGTGAGGGTGGGGAAGTGAGCAGTAGGATTTCTGTTTCCCCCGGGGAATTGTAGGGAGCCTGATTCTTGCTGGATGAGGGTAGTGAGGCCAAAGAGCAGAGGGGTGCTGTGAGCTCTGGGCTGGAAATAAAGTGAGCTGGCTTCTTGTCCTGACTCTTGTAGTGTCTGGCTGGGGTGGCTACTCTAACTCTCCCTATCTCCATCCCAGGCCACAGCCTGAGCCTGAACCTAATGGTAGTTTCAGGAGCTTGAGACTGGGAAGAGAGAGAGCCTTCTCTCTTTGGGAGCCAAAACTCTCTGCCCTCCTTTTTTTAATGTGCAAGGCTTAGTGCATAAGTGAGCCTGCATAGAATTTGCCAGCCTATGCCTGCATTTGTTGGGTCTTAAAACCGAATCACCAACAATTAGCACAAAAGCAGCTATGCTAACTAAAACAATTTAGGCAAATTAAAAGCTTTTTTGGCTCATCAGAACTCACTGTTCTGCATCTAAGTATGAACTAATTGACAGTGAGATTAAGTACAATGAAATTGTGGGAAAGAAAAAACCCACTGGCAAGCTTCAGAAAGTCTTTATTAATATTATTTTAAAACTTGAGCCGAGATTTTCCATTTTTTTGTCCAGGCTGTCAACTCCATCTGCACACTATGTCAAAACTGGGCCACTTCTCACCACCTTCATGGTCACTAGCTTGGGCCAAGCCGCCATCATCACCCACCTGGTTTATTGCAAAAGATAGTAAACCAGGGAGTGCTCCCCACAAGCACTCCCTCATCTCAGGACGTCATTCAGCAGTCACTTCAGTGAGACCTTCCTCAGCTGCTTCATCCGAAGTTTCAGCATGCGCTGCATCAGCCCCCACATTCAGACACATCCCTTTCTTATCGCCTTCCTTGTTTTCTTTTTCCTCTTGAGCACTAAGCACTTCAAATGTATTTTACTTTTTTATTTTGTTGAATTTTCGGTCTTCCATTAGAATGGAAGTTCCACAAGGACAAGAATTTGGGTCTGTTTTGTTCTTTGGCTGTATGCTCATTCCTTAGAGAAGTGTAAGTCCTTGGTAAATATGTGAGTGACTTAATGAACAAATGAATCTTTCCCAGCAGGGCTGCTCTCCCAGTCTGTATTTTGTATTTTGGTATAAAAATTGGCTTACTTAGAAATGACCACTTTCACACACAACTCACCCCTTAGCTCAAACCCCATGTCTGTACTCTTCAAAAGGCCTGCACCCACTGAGGGGTTGGGCACGAAGGCAGGTTTCCAAACTTAGTGGAGTGGTGCCCTTTTTAAAGGAAACAAGATCTCAGAAGCCTCTAGTACACTGAGAATCCCCATTTTGAGAAACTTTAGGTAATATATACTTATTCTAAGACCGTCTTCCATTTGACACTGAAAAAGAGCTAACTGGTAAGCATTTTTAAAGATTGTCACTAAAATTAAATTCTAAAATCTTTAAAACACCAGTAGCCTCTGAGAAGAGCTTCCATGCACAGAAACTGTAAGACCTCAAGGTCTTTTAGGGACAAGAGTTCCTGGGCTGGATGAGGCAACCTGAAAGGAATAGTAACACTGGGTAACTGGTATTGGCAATTCGGGGTTGGCCCAGATGTGGCCCTGCCTTCAGGCCCTTCACGACCTGATGGTGAGGCCTAACTTCACATACAGTCAGCGTGGCCACTGAGGAGGCTTGGCCCGGGCCCAGAAAGGTGTCACCCAGTGCAGTGGGGAGGTGGGCCCATGGGAGACACGGCAGGCACGGGGCCTTGTAAGCATTCCTGCAGCCTGTTCACATGCAGATCCACGCCTCCCGAGATGTGTTTCAGGGGGCCTGGGGTGGGGCTTCTAAACCGCAGCTGGGCCTGAGCACCACCAACGTAGGGAATTCTTGTTAGCTAAATTAGAGCGCTTTCATTTTATCTTGATGTTAGGGGCTTGTAAACTTGGGTCTGTAGTTCCTTCAAGGATTCCTGTAGAGGTGTCATGCTGTGTTTATACCCATCTGTTTTTCTAGGGGAATGGATCTATCCCATCTCCAAGGGGCCACCTGCCCAAATGAAGTCCAGATCTGGCTGCAGGTCATGGGAGGGCCTCTTTCCAGACAGAGCTCCTTTATAGGGAACCCCACAAGCATTGGCACCTCATTTCTTCAGATGCAAAGACCTTCACATTCAAGTCTGCAATGAAACGGGAGTGGAGGTGGCCCAGAATCTTTCAAGCTGAGGTTTGAGATGGATCTGGAGACCAGGCTGAGGTGTTAATTTGCTTAGGAAATGGGGGCCTCCATAGAGCACATGTGGAAAGTCCCTGAATGGCCAGAGGGAGTTATGGATTCCCTTGTAATTGCAGGTACAGCATTTGGGAGGAGCAGGAAGAACAGGGAAAAGAGATGGCTGCACAATTGCTCATGAGCCCCCCACTGGCCTTCCCCAGACAACACCGAGACTGGAACTGGGGTTGAAGGAAGAAATGATGCGTCTTAGAGTTTCTCCACCTTCCTGGGTGGAAGGGCCTCTGTGGGGATTCATGATGCTGGATTATTTATCACGGTTGGGCCTTAGAGAGCTAGAGGGGGCCTTGGTGCTCTACAGAGCTAATTAAGAAGCACAATTAATTACTTTGTCATATTCACAGCAGAAGCTGAAGGACAGTTTTCTTCTGGAACTAGGATCATTGGCTCCTGCTCGTTGATCCCTGTGCAATCATTTGTTCACCAAGCAGACACTGAGATGAAACTCAAGACGTCGCCTCGGAAAATCCCTTCTACTCAGGTTCTCCTTCCAAAGTGCAGTAGCTAACGTTCAGGATTTCTTATGTATCTGGCTTTCATCATTCACTTATCCAAGCTGAGTCTGTAGCCCCTGTTGTGTACACAGACAAATGGGGGGATTTAAGTAGGGTGATTATATAATTTATTATATAAATTATAATCACGAGACTGGGACTCGTGAGAGTGAAAAGCATGCTATTAATTATACCAGGTCACAGGAATCATCCTGGACTAAGGTGGCAAACCGTGACTCGTCCCAGCTTAGGGAATTGCTGCAGGGCAGCCTGCGTCCTCTGCCAGTGGGAAGTCGAGAGCCATTGAGGCCTGGGGCCCCTTGGGGTGAGGTTAGGTGACAGCTGCAGGAGAGTCTGCAGGGTGTGATGTTGGCCCTTCCGCTCCCATCAGTGTCACACATGTAAAGTACAGAAGAGGTGATGGCCTCTGTCTGGGACTGGCCTCTGGGCTCTGGTAGGGGTAGGGTATGGAGCCACAGATTCCCCCGCTGTGCAAAGCCAATAGATCTCGGGGGCTTCTTAGTGCCTTTGGTCATTCTTGTGGGTTAACCAGCTTTGGGTAGAACAAATAGGAAAGGCTGGTTTCTTTAGTGAATGTTTCTAGGGTTCTCCTGAGTGCACAACTCTTGCTGTGAGCCTAAGTAACAGCACATGCCCCCTGGAATGCCCAGCCCAGCAGTGGAGTCTGCGGAGGCTGCCGAAGGAGTCCCCAGGGGGGACACTTCTGACTGATGCATAGGATGTGCTGGGTGATGGTTCTGTGAGGAAGGAAGCCTGCTACAGTGCTGTGTAGGAGGGCCTTGAGGCCTAAATACAGAACTCCCTAACAGGAAAATCTGCTGGAAACTCAGTCAACACAGGGCAATGATGCGCTCTGCCCATTCCTCCTGCTAATTAACATGTTGAAGTGATACAACTCCTTCAGGAAAATTAATGGCACCTTTGAGATAGAGCCTGGAAGCCATCCTGGGCATATTGATAAGTAGATTCACATGTTTTCTTTTTTCTTTTTCTTTTCTTTTTTTTTGAGACTGAATCTCACTCTGTCCCCCAGGCTGGAATGCAGTGGTGTGATCTCAGCTCACTGCAACCTCCACTTCCCAGATTCAAGTGATTCTCCTGCCTCAGCCTCCCAAGTAGCTGGGATTACAGGCGTGTACCACCATGCCTGGCTAATTTTTGTATTTTTAGTAGATACAGGGTTTCACCATGTTGGCCAGGCTGGTCTCGAACTCTTGACCACAGATCACAAGGTGATCTGCCCGCCTTGGCCTCTCAAAGTGCTGGGATTACAGGCATGAGCCACCATGCCGGGCATCGCTGTCACTTTCTACAGCATGTGTGTGTGTGTGTTGGAAACAAGAGACAAGGTGTAATATTGGGGTTCAGGGTGCCCTCCGCTCCCCTGAGAGGATGTTTCTCCAGGTTCTTGGCCTCCTGCCCTCTCAAGAATGAGAGAGGGGACCACGTTGCAGTGCACAGTAAATGCTGGACTCAAAAGTGTTTGTAGAAAGTGATTTATTTAGAGGGAGAAACAGGAGAGGGAGAGAGAAAGAAACAGCTAATTCTCACACTGAGTGAGAGAATCCAGAAAGATGGAATCCAGGAGACGAAAGCAGCTTCCACCCTGAGTGGAAGGGAATAGAGAGAGATGGCGTTTAGTAGGGAAGACAGCCTTCCATAAGAGAGTGTGGAAGGGGACTCCAGAGGGAAAATCCATGATAGAAAAAAAACAGCTTCCACGAAGGGACTGTTTGTGGAAGGGGATCCAAACCGGGAGTCCAAAGGGGTGTGGAAGAAGGGGACTTTTAGCCTGGGAGGAACCCCCACCTTCTCTCAGACCCCGGGCCAATGAAAGGAGTTCCTTAGAACTTCCTCTGGAGTGATTCACTCTTAGTTTCTTCCCGCCCGTGAAGTTTAAACATAAACCGTTAAATCTCCCAGATGAAGACTGATGGGAGAGGGAGAAAATGTGGCACTGGGAAGTTCTTGCCCTTAAAACTACGCCCTCTTGTGGACCTGGAAAGAGAACACATTCCCTCAAAGGGATGTGTCCTTTTTCGCTGGTCCCCACACCACAGCTGACGGAATCACCTGGGGCTTATGAAGCATGTGGATTCCTAGATCCCACCCAGCATGCCTCCTGAAGCCTGTTGTGTCACACGCCACCGGCTTGGTTCCAGGTGTCCTCTCAGAACAGTGTGCTGGGCTTCCTGGCTGGAGGGGTCCCCCCCTTCAAGCCCCTACTATTCTCATGGCCACCCCAGCCACTGGTTCCACCTGAGGGACAGCTCTTCACCAAACCCTCCTTGACTCTGGCTGAAATGTCACTGTAGGAAAGGACACCCCTTGGGCCTCACAGCCTCAGGCCTGCCTCCATGCCCCCATGACACGTGCAGCAGATAGTTCTCCTGAGTGTGCATTTTCTATTCTCTTCACCTGTCCCTTGTAGGGAGTCCCCTTCCCGTCCAGCTGCATCAGCACATGCCTTCCACCTGCCCAGGGCCTCTGAAGATGCTGGGGAAAGCAGGAGCGTCACAGCTGGGCTTCTTTCCTGATTCTGCCTCTGCGGCATCTGGAGGTCCAGGCCTGCATGGTGGGGCAGGGGAAAGAAGTGGGGAGGGCAGATGAGGTCCTCCTACTTAGAAACCAGCTGGCTTGCGGCCACCATGGGCATGGGCTAGGGGGGAGATCAGGGCAGGGGGCTGAGGACGGGCGTGAGCTGCAGGAGCCCACCTTCGTCTTTTGCCTGCCTTTTCCTTGTGCTGTTCTCAACCAGATTTTGAGTTTCCTGAAACAGGGACCTTGTCTTTCTGTTACTTCCATATCTGGCACACCCTGGCGTTTTGTGAATGCGGAATGAACGAAGGAGGAAGGCGTATGCGCCTCCCTCTCTGGGTCTGTGTGTGTGTTCCTACAAGTCTCTGTGTTCCTGCTCTTGTGTCATTTCCATCTGGGCCTCCCTCTCTGTGGCCATGGGAATGTCTGCTCTGTCTCTAGTGAAGTCTGTACACTGGAGGGACTTCCTGCGAGTGCCATCCCCCACAGGTCTTGAGGCGTCAGGCCCTCGGGTAGCGCCTCCACCATGGGCCCTCCCAGCAGGGGACCTGCGAGAGACATGCCATCCCTGCCATTCACCTCCTGCCCCACAGATGCTCCATCACCCACCACTCCTGCCACTATATGTGTGTCATTTACCAGCCTGTACCCCAGCAGGAACTTTCTAGCCGCACTTCAGTGATGGCCGAGGGACTTGGAGCTGTGCTGGGGTCAGGGCTCTGCCTCTGCCTCTCCCTTGGAGTGGGGTTGAGAGGCCTGAGCCAGGTCTTCCCCAATTGTGTAAATCAGGATGGGTGAAAGGGTTAAACAGGGACCCTAAAGGCCCACAGGATCTAGGTGCTGGAACTTGCTTGCTACAGAGGAGAGTCTGCTAATGAGGCCACTTTCCAGGAAGGCCCGCTCCATGAGGGGCTGCCAGTGCTGAAGCAGATGCTAATGAGGACTGGCTTGGCTTGAGGAACAGGTGCCTAACGAGCTTAACAAGTGGGGACCCAGAGAGAGGGCCTAATGGCTCTGGTGGCATTTTAAGGGCAGAGCTCAGTGGGAGTCATAACCAGGAAACTGAGTAATGAGGGATTCAGGCTGGGGAGGGACCAAGGAGGAGCCTCCTCTGAACTGGAGGGAGGAAGTGTCTGCTGAACAAAGGTTAGCAACTTTGACGCTCTTCTTCGGTATTGGCCTGGGCAGGCCTGGCCTCTCAGCAGGGATCAAAGGCCCTCGGTCCCTCCAAGGAGCAAAGGATAGTTGGCATAATGAGCCGGGGGCTGCCTTAAGAAGCAGTGATGAATGGCTGGGACTTGGTGCCAGGCTCTACAGCATCTGCTCCGATAAGCACTTGCTCACAGCCTCATCTGGCCACAGAAGTCTCCAAGTGACCTCTTAGGGCCAAGCCATTAGCAGCTCCTTGCTCCTACAAGAGCCCTCATGATACTAATGGATGCAGCCATCAAGCTGCCCGCTGGGTGTGCAGTAAGACTTTCTAAGATACCTTGAGTTCTGGGTTCTGTTACTTGAGAAAATGAAATCAGGGCACCCCAACCTCCCCGCCCTCTTGACAAGAGAAACAGGGCTCGCCCCTAACCTGCAGCACACACCTGCACAGCTGGTGGTGAGAGCTGATGACATGGCACCCAAAGCCTACTGCAAGTCAGATAACGTTCAGTTCATCGTTTTCAGCCAAATTGAAAGGACACTTAATTAAACAGCCAGCTGATAGGTGATTTTTGTTGATAGATCACGACGCAGCTTTGGACATACATCTCAGCAGTACACAGAAATGACTGGCAGTGCCAGACTGTCTACCTAACTGAAAAGTCTTCTCAGCACACCCACCACAAGCAATTACAAAATAAAAGAATTGATGCTGAGTCCTGATTTATTCTAGCCACAAATATTCACCTATAGATTCATTAACTTCCTATCCATTTCACTAAGCTGTGTTTTCAGTAAATATTTGTTTTTAGGTTTAACTAGTTACTTATAAAAGCTTCAGGTATCTATGTTGTTTTAATCAGTGATTTTCTATATTTTATATCAAAAAATAATTGTAATAATTCAACCCAGATTATTTTAACCCTTGAACCTCTGGTCATAGAAAATGAAATATTTTAATTTCAGTTCATACATACCTTGTGTGGCAGACAAGTATGACAAAGTGAGCAATAAAACACTTTCAGCCATTAAAGTAACACATTAGTATAAAATCCTGCAGGGCAATGGAATGAAGCTACACATTAAAGAGGAATGAAACAATGGAACACTTCTCACAATTAAAGCAGAGCTGGCCTGCCTGAGCAACATGGCCAGACCCTGTCTCTACAAAAAATACAAAAAATTATCCCAGCATGGTGTGGTGCATGCCTGTAGTCCCAGCTATGCGGGGGGCTGAGTTGGGAAGATCACCTGAGCCTGGGAAGCAGAGGTTGCAGTGAGCTGTGATCTTGCCAGTGCACTCTAGCCTGGTGACAGAGTGAGACCCTGTCTCAAAAATAAAATGAAGAAGAGCTGGGTCAGGTGTTTTAAAAATAGATGAGGGTGGGTGTTAAATCACTGTGGTGTTCAGATTTCATTTGATGTATTTTCAAGTGTTACAGCAGTTTAATTTAAAAATATTTACAAAATGACAAATCATATCCTCTGAAGGTATTAAAACTTAAGTAAAAAATATTAAGTGTCAACTTAAAAATGTGCAAGATGGGATACATGGTTTTTCAAAATTTATTTTTGTAGGGGGTACCTAGAGCATTGGTTCCTGTTGAAAGCAACGGCCTGATGCTACTCCCTCCCTGACTCCTGTAGCTCCACTGCAGGGCACAGGGTCAGAAGCCAAGCCTGGAAGCTGCTCTGGTGGTCGTTGCTTATGGAGACTACCAGATTCCAGAGCCTTGGCCTTTAGGACAGGCCCTGGCTTGCTGGGTGAGCTGCACACCTCCTCCAGGCTGAATCAAACTGCCCTTGGTTGGGGGCTGGTGCCAGGTATTAACCTGGGCGGATCGATAAGGGACAGACCTGCCTGCAGGTGCTTTGACCATAAAGACTCCAAACCTACCAGAGGTCAGAGAGAACTGGTCCTAGGCCAGGGCTTAAGTCCACTAAGAAAGATGAATGTGGCCCCACAGACCCAGCCACGATCCTTGGCCCACACCACTTTTTGAGTGATTTGACTTGAGGGGAGACCATTTCAAAGAGGCATGATTTATTTCACAGAGAGCAGAGATGTTTCTGAAGGGGAGGCTGGAGGGCAAAGGGCACTGGGGAATGAGTTTCAATCACTGAAGATATCGTTGGTTTCTGCTGTTCCCATCCCACACCTCCCTTCTCCATGCCTCTGCTCGTTTTGCCCTGCACCATACATCTGGTTGACCTAAGAATGTGGCTGCCCTGGGCCGGGCGCGGTGGCTCACGCCTGTAATCCCAGCACTTTGGGAGGCCGAGGCGGGCGGATCACGAGGTCAAGAGATCGAGACCGTACTGGTCAACATGGTGAAACCCCGTCTCTACTAAAAATACAAAAAAAATAGCTGGGCGTGGTGGTGCGTGCCTGTAGTCCCAGCTACTCGGGAGGCTGAGGCTGGAGAATTGCTTGAACCTGGGCGGCGGAGGTTGCAGTGAGCCGAGGTCGTGCCACTGCACTCCAGCCTGGCGCCTGGTGATGGAGTGAGACTCTGTCTCAAAAAAAAAAAAAAAAAAAAAGAATGTGGCTGCCCTGATGGCGTCTTCCTAGATTCCCTAATCTGTGGACTAGGCAGAGAAGGGGTCTCCCAAGAGAGGAAGCCAAGCCTGGAAGTCAGCATCCCTCATAGAGCCCTAGGGGTGGGAGGATGGCTGGGGAGGGGACAGAGGAACAAGGGTGGGGTACAAGTGAGCCTCTCTAGGTGAGAGACCCTGGGATAGGGCAGCCAAATGGATCCTTTACTCCAGCTGGCATACCCCACCCAACTTCAGGGCACCAATGTGTGGAGGCTGAGGGCTGGCACAGGGCCACACCATCACCTGGCAGCTGGCACTGTGAGTAGAGCAGGGGAGTCCCATATCTTCCACTATGAATAGCTCTGTCGGTTGGACAGGCCCTTCTCTGCTCTGGGCCTCAGTTTCCTCTCTGGCCAGAGAGACTGGGATGAGCAAATGCCTGCAGGCATCTGACCAGCTCTTCTCAGGGGGTCCTGGGAATTCCCTCTGCTTCCTCTTGCACTGAGCCTGGCGGCCTCTGCTAGTCCCGTCCCTTGGAGTCTCCCTTGGCTGCCACACCTCCTCTTTCCAGCCATGCTGGAGAGCTGGTCTCTGCCTTCCCATTTCCTGCCCCACCACAGCCTGCCCAACAAGGAGAACCCAGAGGAAGAAAGTGGAGGAGGACAGGGGAGCTGCACAGCTGGGAGACCGAGGGGTCACACAGTGGCCGTCTGCTTGATGCTGTGGAAGCTGATCCTCGTGGGTGATGTAGGGATGGACATGGCCCGGGCCACAGGAACTCGAAGGGAGTGATGGTCCTGCCAGCGATGCCACCTCTTCCTCATGGCTGAGCGCACCTGTAGGGGAGGCAGTGGCTCAGCTGGCTCCCAGGAACCAACCCTAAGCTTGTGGGACAGTCCCTTCCCCTGCTGTCTGCCCTCATGGATCAACTGCCACCCTCATGCCAAGGAACTGTCGGCTTCCAAAACCAAAGTCCTGCCCTGACGCTGTGGCCTCTTTCCAGGAACCCTTTCCTTAGTCTTCTCCTGGAGAGGCTTGACTCCACAGTCCTCCCAGATCATCCAGTGTCCTCTGGACACATTGCTTTCCCTTCCCTGACTCACTCTGCCCCTTCAAAATTATCATCTTGGGACCAGAGAGCGCAGCTTGGAGACTTGGCCCCCTTAGCTTTCCCAGGGCCCCGCTCCCACAGGGCATTGGTGGCGTGCACCCAGCTCACACACCTGGCATGCCTCCTCCTTCCTGAAGATAGTCCCTTCTGCAGCCCTCACCTTCCCTACCACCTGCTAGACTCTCCTGCCTGACTAACCACAGGGCTTACCACCTGAAAGGGAAAGCACTCTCTTCTGATCATTTCTAAACTTGGTTGTACCTGGTGTCATTTTTGCTTCATTTGTTTGGTAATTGAAGAATTTTTCTGGAAATACCCCTCGAATCCTTGCCTCGTACTTGTTTCAAACAGAATAAATGCTCCATAAACGTCACTTGTTTTTTTTTTTTTTTTTTTTTTTTTGGCCTTACTGGCTCCCTCTCTTCTTCTCATCCAGCCCACAGGACCCGTATCTGCTCATGGACTTTGCAAGTGGAATGTGCTTTCATCCACAGAGATGCAGGCCTGCATAGACACCTCGACAGTGCCCTGTGCAGAGACAGGCAAGTACATTCCTCTGGAGTGTTGGGAAGCTCCTGGGCCCTGAGACCTGTGTCTGCTCTTTGCTTTATGTCCTTATCCGCCCCAGCCCAGGTACGAATGTGCTCCTCCCGTGTCAGCTGCACTGGGGCTCTGGGCCTCATGGTTGGTGCCAGGCTTCATGGCTGCCTGACTCCCCAGAGCCTGGTCTCGGGGTGTGGGCTATTCTGTGGCAGGTAGGGGGGAAAGTGCCGGTCTCTCCTCTGCTCCCTGAGTCCATAAAGACCTAATTGCATGGCACACACCTCACCTCTTTCTGGAAGCTTCCTCCTGTCACCACTCTGCTCTGGCCTCTCTTCCATGTGGCCTGGGCTCCCCTGCTCACCCAGCTCTCTGAGTGCTCGTGTGTGGCACTGGCACATTATTTCGGGCCTGCACGGTTGACCTTCTAAACTGGCTCCAACCCCTGTGGGGAGATTCCTGTTCCCCTGAGGCCAGGCAGTATCTCAAGCCTTCCCCTCCCTGGCACTCCTGCAAGGCTGGGCAGCACCAGTGGAGCTGCCCACTGGTGCTGCCCTTGGTGGGGGTCTGAGGAGCTGGATAGCCCAGGCCACCCCGAGGCCCTGGCCTCATACCTCTCCATTGAAGAAGCAGTAGAAGACAGACACGAAGAAACCCTGGAGAGGAAGGAAAGGAGGGAGTAGTCAGGAGTGACCTGGTGGGGGAGCTGCTCTGCCTGGAAGGTGGGACTGGGGACAGGATGGTGGAGGGAATGCTCTGACCCAGGAACCCCTGGAGTCAGCTGGGTGGCGTCCTAGCCTCAAGGTGCAA
>PVKV010036771.1:0-15410 GCA_004027835.1 Alouatta palliata
GCAATTCTCCTGCCTCAGCCTCCCGAGCGGCTGGGACTACAGGCACGTGCCACCATGCCCAGCTAATTTTTTTTGTATTTTTAGTAGAGACGGGGTTTCACCATGTTGACCAGGATGGTCTCGATCTCTTGACCTCGTGATCCACCCGCCTCGGCCTCCCAAAGTGCTGGGATTACAGGCGTGAGCCACCGCGCCCGGCATTAATTTTCTAAATATACTTTGGATATCCTTTGTTATTGTTTGTGAGATTTTATCTTTAGCATAATAATACTGAACTCTTAATAAACCCAAGAGCACAGCACTTTGCAACATGACACAAACTATGCCTCATATTGGTTGCTGCCTGAGTCTGGGGAGTTTCTCCTCTCTACTCCAATAATCATTTGCTAGAAGAATCCCTTCCTATCATCTTGTCTAAAATACTCCTCCTCCCTTAGATTCCCCAGCACAGGTCTCTCCCTCCTTTCTTGTCTTGCTGTATTTTCAGTAGCACTTTTCACTGCCTGACATTGTATCATAAACACACTTATTTACATGTTTACTGTCTAGAGAGTTAGTGTTCAGTGTGTGTGTGTGTGTGTTTTTAAAGAAATCCTGCATTGAATAAATAATTGAGTCCCACGATCTACAAAGAACCCCTACTTTAAAGCTATTTAAAATAAAATCCTTGTTCCATGGACCATCCATTCAACTGACATTTGGTGTAATGTGAAGAAGTGTCTGATTTACTTCAGTATTTTTAAACAGAAAAGCAATAATCTGCTCCTTGTTAAAAATCCTTACCAAAAGCCATCAGAGTTAAAATGTTCAAGCCAGGTATGGTGGCACATGCCTGTAATCCCAGTGCTTTGGGAGGCCAAGGTGGATGAATCATTTGAGCTCAGGAGTTCAAGATCAGCCTGAACAACATGGCAAAAAACCCCCTCTACAAAAAATACAAAAATTAGCTAGGCATGGTGGTACATGCCTGTGGTCCCAGTTACTTGGGAGGCTGAGGTGGGAGGATTTCTTGAGCCCAGGAAGTCGAGGCCACATTGAGCCATGATCATACCATTGCTTTCCAGCCTGGGTGACAGAGTAGGACCCTGTCTCCAAAAAAAAAAAA
The DNA here is from genome assembly GCA_004027835.1 of Alouatta palliata. Lineage (NCBI taxonomy): Eukaryota > Metazoa > Chordata > Mammalia > Primates > Atelidae > Alouatta > Alouatta palliata. Next base: position 1,106 of record PVKV010036771.1, read on the forward strand.
AAAAAAAGTTTTACTCCTAGTTCTTTAGGTTTCTAAATCTCAGTGGCTTCTCTGTTAACCCTCTGATATGACTAATGTATTCTTTCTCTTCATTTATTTATGACATTTGATCATTATCTTGCCTACATTAATCCTGAATTTTAAAAACCCTCGTGCAAAAGGGAGAACGTTTATAGTTTTAGAGATCAAGGTAATTTGAGATTTGTTCTTTTAAAAAATAAATATCTTGAAATCAGTCACTAGAATGTTCTTTCTACTACATTCCCCCCCGCAAGATGGTCTTTTGAATTATCAAGAGTAAGAATAAAAATCCATAGGTTGCTTATCAACAAATCCCAGTGATCTGTCTGGCACACTGAAAACTGGAAGAATTAATTAAAGGACTCTGAGTAGATGAATCCATCTGTCCACCCATCCACCTATCCATTGACCCACCCATCTATCTATCGACTCACCCATCCATCCATCCATCAGTCCATCCATCCGTCTATCCACATCCATCCATCCATCCATTCACATCCGTCCATCCGTCCATCCATCCATCCATCCATCCTTCCATCCTGCTCTTCCAAGTCTTGGGTATTCCATAGAGATAAAGTGATTAAACACAATGCTCCCAAAATGACACTGCCAGGTTTGCTTTAAAAACTGCATGACTGCAAGATTCCTAGAACTGCCAGATGAGATTTGAACTCTTAAGTATACAGAGTCATTTTGAAAAAAGGGATTAAACATCTTAAGCAGAAAGGCATATCATACAGACAATCTGCATACACAGCTGGTAAAGAAAGAAACAGCCAGTGAGAACACAAGCCAGACAGAAATCTCAAGTTGAACGTATGCGCAGGTCCAACCATGCTAGCTAACACCATTTCGGCAGTAAACGAGTAAAGTGGGCTGTTAGCATTCTTTAGGACATGGAGTGTGAATTTTGAACAGCAACTGACACCTTAAGGTCTAAAATAAGGAAATAATCAATTCTACCACAAAATATCTAAAATCAGAAATGTTCTAAAACACAGAAGATCAGCAGAATTCCAAGCCTTTGCCCTTCTGTCACATCAAGACACCTGTAAGGCCAACAAAAATCTTTACCTATCCCCAAAGTTTTTTCCTGGCAACCCTGTAATTTATCACTGGTGTTTTGAGCTTACCTGCACTCCTATCTACAATAGAAAAGTGCTTGAGCTAATGTCAGTTTCAAGGAATAAAAGTCACTTACTGTTCCGGCAAGGAGAGAACTCGGCATAGGCGCTGAAGTTCTGAATTGCTACATAGCAGGTGCCAACCGGATCCTTTTCTGGTGTTGCTTTAAGAGTTCTCCAGTGATACAAAGGAGCACAGGCCTAGGAAACATGGATGATAAAAAAGCACATTTTTGATGTAGGTTTCTCATACTATAGTGTTATTTGAATTATTGGTATAACAAACTGTTAAATTATTGGGTGAATTAATTGGCCTCTAGCATGCTAATGAATACGTTGGTCATAAGAGGTAATTAAACTTCCAAAGCTAATTTTTCATGTTAATACACTGTAGAATTGGTGAAAATTAAATACGTGCAAAAAAATGAGTTTTCTCTTTGACAATTTTTTTTTTTTTTTTTTTTTTTTTTTTTTTTTTTTTTTTTTTTTTTTTTTTTTTTTTTTTTTTTTTTTTTTTTTTTTTTTTTTTTTTTTTTTAGGACAAGGTCTTGCTCTGTCACCCAGGCTGGAGTGCAGAGGCATGATCACAGCTCACTGTAGCCACAACCTCCTGGGCTCAAGTGATCCTCTTGCCTGAGCCTTCCAAGTAGCTGGGACCACAGGCACACACTACTATGCCTGGCTAATTTTTGTTTAGTTTTGTTTTTTTGTAGAGACAGTCTCACTATGTTGCTCCGACTGGCCTCAAACTCCTGGGCTTAAGTGATCTCCTGTCTCTGCCTCCCAAAGTGCTGGAATTATAGGCATGAACCACAGCACCTAGGCTCCATGGAATTTTAAATTATTATTTTTTTGTTTCCCAAAGCAAGCAGAAAATAATTCCTAAAAGCAAATAACTCATATTTCTTTTCATTTTTTAAATTGGACCTACATAAAAGCAAATGATCATGGAAACAGTGAATTAATCAGTGTGATGTCTTATGAGAACAAGTTCCTTTCTGTGTCTAATTATTGCTTGTAAAAGATGACTTTCAAATCAAAGGATGCAAGCAAGCTGGTAAGCCTGTTTTGTGACACCTCCTAGTTTACCGCTCAAGTTGCATCTTAGGACTTTTAAACAGACTTTCATCTGGACGCACTACTCCATTTTCATGGTGTTTTTGGCTTGGTTTTTCATGTCATGGTTTTTATTCATGGCAAAACTGAAAGTAAAAGCATTTTATGCCTGTTTTAGCAATTTTATCAGGGATGATCAAGAAGTCAGTAAGAGAGCATGTTAATGAGCTACAGGCATTTTCAAGGCATTAAACCCCACAGGTGAAGTAATTCAAGTCTCTGGCCCTCCTTGTTATGCAGAAATTTATTGGGATAAACTCCAAAGACGTCAGACAATCTTTTTGAGAGAGGAGAGTTATCCAAATCATTCCATAAATGCCCTTTCCATTCTAAGGTGGCAAAAAACCAAAGGGTTAGAAACGAAATGTCCCATGGTTCTTTCTAGCTAACATATAGAGTGGCAAATAATGTTGCATATTGTACAAATATCTGCTCATACTTTGGAACCTTTTTTGGAATTGATTTAACTGCCTACAGCACTTACATGTAAAGGTTTGCATATAAAACTTGCTTGCTAGATGTGTAACATGTGGAATTAAATGCATGCCTCTCAGAAGTTGAAACATAATTTTACAATACCAAATGATTATGCATTTGTTGTTTTCTTTGCTGTTATGATTTATAACTTGTCATATCAGAAACTGATTTGATGCTTCTCCCATGCCTTTCCATTTTCGGAATGTTGCTTTAGAGAAAATAAGACAGTTTATGTCATTTCTGTGACACCTTTTTTTGGGGATACATCATGGTGAAAAGAGAGAACTGCTTCTAAATTAGTTTGCCTAATATCAGGAATATTGTTGGCAAAAATGAATTTAAACAACAGCAAGAAAAACATGAAACATCTGGCTCCTTTTTCAGAAGTTTAGATTCTTTTTTTTTTTTAGCAGAAGTTTAGATTCTAACAAGAGCACTGTATGGACTGATAGAAATTCCTCTTCAAGTGAATGAAATCACATTTTGTTAGGAATGAGAGAGGAAATAGATGTGTACAAAACATTAGCATGGTTTGAGCTTCTGTTTTGCTTGCCTGAGTCTTCCGTAAATATTGTATCCCATTCTCCAAATACTCATCTCACAAGACAGAATCCTAGAACCCAGAGCTGCTAGCCTGCCTTCTAATTTGATAGTATTGCGCTTAATTCTAGAGAAGTGAAAAAAGATCCCAATTTGAAAGTAGTCTATGCTTCCAAATGTGTCCTTGGTAATTTGGCCCAATGTATAAGTACTTTTAGTAAAGATAACTCCTAGTCTCAAATAAATTAGCCTTCTACAACCTCAGTTGTTTGGTTTTGCCTCTCTATATCTTGTAAAGTCTTGGCCAATACCCCAAAACTCTCTAACTCATCTAGGTTCCCCAAGGTATCTGGTTCATAAATTCAACGTAAGGTGCAGATGGGGAAGCACAGGGAAATCTATGTCGGGAAGCATTCACTTGTGTAGCTTCATCTTATCCAACTGGCCTCACCTTCTGTTTCACCGACAGGCATTTCATGCCATAAAAATTCTCTCCAGTGTTTGCCTGATGTTAGCTCTACAGAGTTACTCTTTTTCAGTCTGCTCAGTTTCACATTGATGTGAAACATACTGATGTGATATATTTAGGCTTTGACCCAAACCTGATATGTATACCCATGGTATCTGGGTATACAAAATAATACTTCTGGAGGCAGCATTTTGCAGTTATAAAAATTATGTCATATAGAAGATAATTTACATGTTCATTCTGCTAAGTTTCAGCACTCAAAGAAAAAGTTAGCTTGAAATACACTGTATATTATCCTATTTCCCATCATATATTTTAGAAAATGCAGGCATGCCAAAAATTAACCATTTTTTATGAACATGGTGTATTATTTTAGTTTCCATTGTTTTGAGGGTTTCTACAATTATTGAATAAATATGCAACTATACATGTTACAGATAAAATTTCAAGACACAAAAAACTCAAAACAGCATCCAAAAGATTTTCTAAACCCCAAACAGTTACTACACAGAGTTAATTTTTCAACAACAATTCCCATATGTCATACTCCACCTTAAAAAGTTCTTACGAGGCCGTGGCTCATGCCTGTAATCCCAGCACTTTTGAGAGGCCAAGGCGGGTGGATCACAAGGTCACAAGTTCAAGAGCAGCCTGACCTATATGGTGAACCCCATCTCTACTAAAAATTCAAAAATTAGCCGGGCATGCTGGTGCTCTCCAGTAGTCCCAGCTACTCGGGAGGCTGAGGCAGGAGAATAGCTTGAACCCAAGAGGTGGAGGTTGCAGTGAGCCAAGATTGTGCCACTGTACTCCAGCCTGGGTGACAGAGCAAGATTTCATCTCAAAAAAAAAAAAAAAGTTCTTATGAATTCTGGAATGTGAAAAAATTATACTAATGCAAAGACAACTCTACAAAATCTATCATGTAAATGCTGGATTTCTTAACTAGAGAGGGCCATATATACTTTATACATTAACTGTTTTATGTCAAAATCTTTTTGGGGTTGACCACAGACTAAATAAAGCAAGGCATTTCCTTTAGATACTGATTCTTATTAAATCATAATTCCAGTAGCTTTCAACAAATCCTAAAAGCCAAAGTTACTGCTTTATTGTTGTAAGGAAATTAAAGCCAATAGGTTGAAAAAATTCCCCAAACTAAAAAAGACTTCCAGATTACTTCAATAGCTATTTGCTTCTCGATAACTTAGACATGTATCATGGCTCGGAACAACAAAATAACAGAATTGTAATGTCATAGTGCTTTGAAGCTGAAAGAATATCTACTTGGGAATGAGTGTTTTTACTTTCAAAAGTATTAATGAACTCAGAGAATCATGCAGTTAGTCATTTAAAAATTATTCTGAAAGATAGGTTTTCTTTAATTGTAGAAAGGATCAATGAAACCATAGCATATTAACTTTTTAAGCGTCCTTATGGGAATTTCAGTCCTATTTCTCTGGTCAGACTTGCAGTAGCCCCTCAGCCAATCTTAAGCAATACACTATTTTACCGCTTTAAGATTTAGCTTTTACTTTTCTTTCTTAGTTGTTTTGAAATATTTGAAAATAGTTAACTGCTCTTCTGGAAAACAGGGTTTATTTCCTAGAACTTTACACACTAGAATACATTCTTTAGTTTTAATTACTCGATTTCTTTTAAAATGCCAACAGGCTTATTGTTGAAAGTCTAACATGTTCGTATAGGAAAGAACTTTCTTAAACATGAGCTTGAAAACATTCCAGTGGACACCATACTCCAAAGCAGCAACACAGGCCCACGGTTCATACTCACCACCACTTTTCCTTTGTGAGCTTTCACTGTTGCTCCAAACCACTGATTCGATTTAAACTCAATAGGTTCTTTGGTTCCATTAACTCTGATCTTTCTGTTGTCTGACAAAGAAGATATAAGTAATTAATAATTTGTGTAACATGGCAGCCAATTAAAACACATAATTTGCACATCAAAAATATTTGAATGAATACCAATCCTTCTCAAACTATTCCAAATAAATTGAAGAACAGCTGGGTATGGTGGCTCACATCTGTAATGTCAGCACTTTGGGAAACAGAGGCGGGAAGGATCACTTGAGTCCAGGAGTTCGAGACCAGCCTGGGCAACATGGTGAAACCCTGTCTCTATCAAAAAATACCAAAAATTAAAAATAAAAAATAGCTGGGCATGGTGGCTTGTGCCTGTAATCCCAACTACTCAGGAAGCTGAGATGAGAGAATCACTTGAATCCAGGAGGTGGAGGTTGCAGTGAGCTGAGATCTTGTCACTACACTCCAGTCTGGGCAACAAAGTAAGACTCTGTCTCAAAAAAAATAAAACAAAACATTGAAGAAAAGGAAATAATTCAAGGGCCAGCATTACCCTGATACCAAAACCAGACAAAGGCATTACAAGAAAAGAAAATTACAGGCTAATATCCCCAATAAACATGAATGCAAAAATCTTCAACAAAATACTAGCAACCCAAGTTCAACAGAACGTTAAAAGGATCAGTGACCATGTTCAAGTGAGGTTTATCCCTGGGATACAAGGATGGATCAACATAGCAAATCAATAAATGTGCACCCTATATTAGTAGGATATGGAATCATCTTAGGTGCCTTTCAATAGATGAATAAAGAAAATGTGGTATGCATATGGTGGAACACAATTTAGACTTGAAAATAAATCCTCAGCTGGGTGCGGTGGCTCACCCTGTAATCCCAGCACTTTGGGAGGCTGAGGCAGGCAGATCACGAGGTCAGCAGTTTGAAACCAGCCTAGATAACATGGCAAAACCCCATCTCTACTAAAAATACAAAAATTAGCCAGGTGCAGTGGTGGGGGCTGTAATCCCAGCTACTTGGGAGGCTGAGATAGGAGAATCGCTTGAACCTGGGAGGCAGAAGTTGCAGTGAGCCAAGATTGCACTATTGCACACCAGCCTGGGCTCTAGAGCAAGACTCTGTCTCAAAAAACAAAACAAAAAAAGAAATCCTCTCATTTGCCATAACATGGATGAACATGAGGATATCATGTTAAGTAACAAATAATTTTGTGCCTGAAACAAGCCAGGCACAAAACCACAAACATTGCATGAGCTCACTTATATGTGGAATCTAAAAAAGTCAAACTCACAGAAGCAGAGAGTAGAATGGTAGTTACCAGGGGCTGGCGAGGGCAGGAGGGATTGAGGAGGTGTTTGTCAAAAGGTACAAAGTTTCATTTGGGATGAATAAATTATGAATATATATTGTACAGAGAGATGACCTAGAGAATAGTTTTTAAATGTTCTTAATATACACACACATATGCACAAAAGGCAACCATGCTAGATGATGAATATGTTTATTAGCTTGATTAATCATTTCACAATGTATAAATAGATCAAAACGTTACACTGCAAACCATAAATACATACAATTTTTTTGAGACATGGTCTCATTCTGTTGCCCAGGCTAGAATGCAGTGACATGGTCACAATATGCTGCAGCCTCAACTTCCCTGGGCTCAAGTGACCCTCCCACCTCAGCCTCCCGAGTAGCTAGAAATACAGGTGCATGGCACCATGCTAGACTTTTTTTTTTTTTTTTGGTAGAGATCGAGTTTTGCTATGTTGCCCAGGCTGATCTCGAATTCAAGCAATCCTTCGGCCTTGGCCTCTCAAAGTGCTGGGATTACAAGTGTGAGCCATTGTGTCCAGCCTTATACAATTTTTGTCAATTAAAAAAAAAACTTGAGCATCAGTTTTCATATAGAGGAGGATTTCTCTTTGATTAAGTTAGAGCATGACTCCCATTAGATAAATATAACGTGAATATATGTATTCAACCATTACATTTCACAACTTAAAAGAAGCATTTTCTTAAGATTTGCATTTCAGAGGTAAATGTCTTGCAAACTTAGTGTAGACTTTGTATCCCTGAATCTACTCTTCAGTTATTGGTTTCATATTGAAGACTATAGATTTATAACTGCTCTAAATATTTCCAAATCTTTCCTGATAGTAAAACAGATGAGATTCTGCCCACTCTGAAGAACAGAGGCTTCTCAGCATGTGTTAGCAGGAACCAGCATGAAGGACTCCAAAGTCCTGGTTTCTAACTAAGTAACACATATCTACACAGCCATAGTGGATAACACCCCAACACAATTATACATATACTTTGTAGATGTCAGCATGAGAGGGGCCATCTGGGTAGAAATTCAACCCAATTATAACACACTTCAGGTCTTAATAAAAGCATGCATCTTGGCCAGGTGCAGTGGCTCATGCTTGTAATTCTAGCACTTTGGGAGACCAAGGCAAGTGGATCACTTGAGGCCAGGAGTTTGAGACCAGCCTGACCAATATGATGAAACCATGACCAATATGGTGAAACCCTGTCTCTACTAAACATACAAAAATTAACTGGGCGTGGTAGTGCATGTCTGTAGTCTCAGCTACTCAGGAGGCTAAGACATGAGAATTGCTTGAACCTGGAAATGGAGGTTGCAGTGAGCTGAGATCGTGGCACTGCACTCTAGCCTGGACAACAGAGTGAGACTCTGTCTCAAAAAAATAAAATAAAATAAAATAGAAAAATAAAGCTTGCATCTTTTTTTCCACTCTTCATTTCACGTTCAACTTATTTCACACGTGGTTCTAATTGCATCGTTTTAACTAGAGCTTTATCAGTAATAGCTAATGAATTTCTGCAGATGTTTGTATTAGGGCATCTTATTTGTGTTTCCTGTGGTATGCACTTTTTCTTCCTTGACCTTATAAAAATACATTACAAAATAAACTTTTTGTTCCTATTAAATAAGGCCAAAATAAACATGTAATTAAACTTTCAATTGAGTTTACTTATGATTACAGACTGTTTAAAGAATAAATTGTACATACTCAATCTTTTTTTTTTATTGCATTTTAGGTTTGGGGGTACATGTGAAGAACATGCAAGATTGTTGCACAGGTACACACATGGCAGTGTGATTTGCTGCCTTCCTCCCCATCACCTATATCTGGCATTTCTCCCCATGCTCAACTTAACCTAAAATTTACATTTTGACATGTTAGTAGAAAATTGTGAATTTCTCTCTTTAAAATCTTATGCTTTTGATGTTTCCAGATGTTTTTAAAAAACAAGTTCTGGAAATCCTCACCCAAAGTGCACATGACTAACCAAGCTTTACAGCGTCTCACAGTGTATAGCTTAAACTGGAAAATATCGACGTTTCTATTTATGTCTAGCCAGTGTGGAAGATTACAGAATTTGAAGTGGAAGGTTCTTGCCATCACTGACTAGGTAATCTTGGGCAATTCATTTTGTCTTTTGCAGTTTCCGATTTCTTACATAAAATGAATCTGAGAATAGCTTCCCCTTTTCCTCCTGCACAGGCCGTTGTAAAGTCACGAAGGTTCCATGAGATCAGTTAACATGAAAGTTCTTTGTAAATTGAGAAGTCATACAACAGAAATCTTGTAGCGATACAGCTGAAGGTCCATAGGTTAAAAAAAAAAAAATCTCTTAAATAGGGAGAGCTTAAGATAGTTTAAGATAATTTAAGTCTGTGTTTTGGTATCATATCTTGGTATCACCAGCTTAAGGTATCCCTCCTTAAGCCAAGACGTTGATGCTGTGCTACAGAAGTCTTGGAGCAATACAACTACATGAAGGTCTGTGGCTTTAAGATATACATATTTTTAAAAATCTATATATTATAGATATAAAATATAGAGAGACATCTCTCTATATATCTGTCTATATGTTATAGATATGAAATATATCTATATATACAATATATAGATATCTATACAATATATATCTGTATATCTATAACATATAAAAAATATCTATAATGTATTATAGATTTATAATAGATCTAAAATATATATAAAAATAGATACATAATTTATTACATATAATATTACATATAATTACATAGTTACATATAATATTACATATAATATTACATATATAATTATATGTAATATAGTAAATATATTTATGTATATATTTATATTGTATACTATAAGATGTAATATTAATTAATATATAATTATATAATATGATACATAAGATATATAATTACATATTATATCTATCATATATCTATTTTATACGTATATATGCGTGTCTTAAGAACCTAGAAATTCAACCTAGGTCCTAGAATTCAAAAGAACCTCCAGAAACACAAGTTTAATATGTTGTTCGTAGTGACTTGTGGCACTCAGGAATGAAATTATGATACCTCACAACATTCTCAATGTGGCTTTGATTACACACAGGGAGAAAGTGCTAGAGTGTTCTTGATTTTACTAAACTGTGAAAAAGTCATGAAAAGGCCGGGCACGGTGGCTCACGCCTGTAATCCCAGCACTTTGGGAGGCTGAGGTGGGTGGATCACGAGGTCAAGAGATTGAGACCATCCTGGTCAACATGGTGAAACCCCGTCTCTACTAAAAATACAAAAATTAGCTGGGCATGGTGGCACGTGCCTGTAGTCCCAGCTACTCGGGAGGCTGAGGCAGAATTGCTTGAACCCAGGAGGCGGAGGTTGCGGTGAGCCGAGATCGCACCATTGCACTCCAGCCTGGGTAACAAGAGCGAAATTCTGTCTCCAAAAAAAAAAAAGTCATGAAAAGAAGACCAGGGCCTCAAAAATTCAAACAGTTAAAGGAGATTCCAAAAGGACTTCAGAAAAGCGGGTTTCAGTGAGGAAGGAAATGAATTCCAGGGAAAAAAGAAGCCAGCTCTGAACAGGATCTTCCTTTAGTTGTTAAAATGATGTGTCTCCTCCTGTGTGATTCCTGAGATATCTTTTCTGCTATTATAGGAAACTGTGTAATAACTGGATTGCAAGTGTCAACTGTGCTATTTTTCAGCAATACGTTTCTTCTGGACCAAGGGTACAAATGAACGGGCTTCGTTGATTTCATACCCAATCCAGGGATTACAACAGAGCAGAATTCCACTGTCCCAGGTTTCTATGTACTTAAATCTCTCATTGATCTTTGAGGTCAACAAATCACCTTTCTAAAATTGTTTTATTTTTTTAATAAATGCTCTGACTTTGAATCTAACATTGTAATTGAATAAAATTTCAAATAAGTAAGATGTATGGGGGTTGACTGTGAAGGTAAGCTTTCCCTAATTTCTAACTTCCCTTTTCTGACCAAGGTTCTTTCATGCCAAATAAGCTGACACAGTGCTCAGTAATATGTCGTCCTAGTGTTCAATGAACCTTTGATCCGTGGAGAATGTTTTTGATTTCATTTGATCTGACCTTTAGTGAAAACTACTTCCAAGTGATGTCTGAATATTCAGCACTATGTCAGCCCTTTAAGTCTCGTCTCTTTATGGCAAGGACTGAAGGTGTGGAAAATACGTTTCCCAGACTTTCTAATGAGCAGGATTTGGAATGAATGAGAGGCTCAGGAAAGATTTGAGACGAGGGAAAGAAAGAGAAGCCATTATTTTCTGGTGACAGCCACAGGAAGCACGTGGACACGAGTGGTGACAGATGGGATGTTCTTCCAGCAGCTCCAAAATACCCTCCTGACAATCACCTCTTTGGTCCTTTGGACAGCAGAGATCAAGTCCTGTGATCCCTGAACTTCCAGATTCCTTGATCTGCAGGGAGCAACTTTCTGGACTTTCACACCCTGTCCTTGCCAATGTCCATGAAAGCCTCCCAGACTGTGTGAAGTTCCTTCCTAATTGTAATACTCAATGTGCTTTCTGTTTTCCTAACCAAACCCGCTGACTGACATGGGACAACACATTTAGGGTCGGGCCACATGTCCCCTGAAGCAGAAGGAAGGCATTGGGTTACCCGGGGAGCACTGTCAACCCCACAGAACTCAGAAGGACCAGTGGTTCCAGGAGAGGATAAAGCCCATTAGTTACACAAGCAAATCTCTCAGCATATCACAAACTACGGTGAAAGCAAACGCAAAAACTCGGAAAAGCTTTTATAGTGACTGCATACAATGTCAAGTTTTCTAAATGGCAGGAGCCAATTAAAAAAGCTAATAAAAACCAAAGTGAAAACTTTTCAAGAAAAGGAGCAATATATATAATATGTTAGAGTCTCCATATCAATGAGAAAAACACTAAAATTCAATAGAAAACCATTTCTAAGGATCTGAACAGGCATTATAGGTAAAAATAAATTAGCCTGAAAATTCAGGGAGACAACCTGAGCCTCAAAGCAATAATAACTTATCACTGTCACTTACCAATCTGGCCCCAAATTAATAAAATTTGCTCTACCTTGAGACAATACTTTGATGCTGAAGTTTGGAACAGCTGTTTGGCAGCATGTATCCAAATTTTAAATGTATATGTCTTTCTGATCAGAAAGTATTTTGATATTTTTTTCAGTAGAAATAATAACACAAACAGTGGCTCACGCCTATAATCCCAGCACTTTGGTGGACCAAGGCAGGAGGATTGCTTGAGGCAGGAATTCAAGGCTGCAATGAGCTACGATAGCACCACTGCACTCCAGCCTGGACAACATGGCAAAACCCCATCTCTTGCCAAAAAAAATCCAAAATCCAAAAAACAAAAAACAATTAACCAGGCATGGTAGCCTATGCCTGAGGTGGGAGGATCACTTGAGCCTGGGAGGTAGAGGTAGAGGCTGAAGTAAGCCAGGATCGTGCCACTGTACTGCAGTCTAAGTGACAGAGTAAGTGTACCGTGTCTCTAAAGTCTCAGAGTAAGTGCTCTCTTGCCTCTAAAACACACACACACACACACACACACAGATACAATATGAAAATATGGCTACACTGTGACACCAAAAACTGGAACAACTTAAATGTTTATAAACAAGGGACTCAAAAAGAAATGTCTGCTATCTACAAGACAGACTAACATTCAACTGTTAAACACATATAATAGATTTGTATGCACTGATACAGAATAATGAGATCACACTGACACAGAATAGCAATTCACAAGCATTATGGTACATTTTGACACCTGTCCTCCGTTCTATTCCTCTTCTCTCCTCCCCCTCCAGAGGTTGCCACCATCATGAATTAAATGTATGTGTTTCCGGCCTTTTGAAAAATAATGCCATGAATGATATAGGGCTGTAATCTACAGTGATTTTCCTGTAAAGGACTAGATAAATGTTTTAGGCTTTGCAAGCTGTAATCTTTGTCACAACTACTCAATTCTGCCCTCTAACAAAAGTAGCCAGTAGACAATATATAAAAGAATCAGCTTGAGCTTGGCTGTGTTTCAACAGAATTGCGTGTAGGTACACAGAAATCGAATTGAATTTTATATAACTTTTATGTGTCATAAAATATTATTCTTAAAAAACATTTCTCCAGCCATTTAAAAATGTAAAAACTACTCTCAGCGTATAGGCTGTGCACACACAGATGGTTAGTTGTAGTTTGCCAACAATTGATAGAGCAGTCTTTGGCACAGTCTTACGAACTAAAGAAAAACAGTACTAGATATATATATTTTTTTCATTGAACTCTTTTTAATGGGTCTCAAAATTCTGTGACAAATTTTTGGTCATGTTGTTTCCATTAAAAAGTACTGATTTTAAAAACTCATAACTTAAAACTGCCACACACAAAAAAGAAAACCAAAGTGGTCCACGAAACATTCTCCTTTCCTTCTGAAGGTTTTCTGATGCATTGTTACCATTAACCAGTCTTTTATTACTAAACTTACATGGCCAATTGAAACAAACAGTTCTGAGAACATTCTTCCTCCACCACTGATTAAGACCGGGGTGGCAGGTATTAGGGATAATATTCATTTAGCCTTCTGAGATTTCTGGGTAGACTTGGTGACCTTGCCAGCTCCAGCAGCCTCCTTCTCAATTTTTTCAATGGTTCTTTTGTTGATGCTGCCGCATTTGTAGATTAGATGGCCGGTAGTGGTAGACTTGCCTGAATCTATGTCTCCAATGATGACGATGTTGATATGAGTCTTTTCCTGTCCCATTTTGGCTTTTAGGGGTAGTTTTCATGACCCCTGTATTACAGGTTTTAGGGGAACAGGTGGCGTTTGGTTACATGACTAAGTTCTTCAGTGGTGATTTCTGAGATTTTGGTGCACCCATCACCCAAGCAGTGTACACTGTACCCAATATGTAGTCTTTTATCCCTCATCCCTTTCCCATCCCTTCCCCCAAGTCCCCAAAGTCCATTATATTATTCTTATGCCTTTGCATCCTCATACCTTAGCTCCTACTTATCAGTGAGAACACACAATGTTTGGTTTTCCATTTCTGAGTTACTCCACTTAGAATAATGGTCTCCAGTTCCTTCCAGGTTGCTGAGAATGTCTTTAGTTCATTCATTTTTTTTTTTTTTTGCTTTACTAAAAATTTTTTTTAAAATATATATACTTTTTATTGCATTTTAGGTTTGGGGGTACATGTGAAGAACATGCAAGATTGTTACATAGGTACACACATGGCAGTGTGATTTGCTGCCTTCCTCCCCATCATCTGTATCTGTTATTTCTCCCCATGCTATCCCTCCCCAACTCCCCATCCCCTGCTGTCCCTCCCCTTTTTCCCCCCAACAGACCCC
>PVKV010036772.1:0-15406 GCA_004027835.1 Alouatta palliata
TTGGAGCCTAAAGTTCACATGGAAGACTTAAAAATTAAAGGTGTCACCAAGAGATAGCAATGGCTTTGGCTCCAACTCTCTCATGTTAGACCCTGTTAAAAGGTTAGGCTTATTGCTATTATTTTACTCACATAAGTTCTTGAATAAATGGAGATATACATTGGTGATAAGTATGAGATGAAGTGAAAAGATCTAAAAAATATTAGTCTTAGAAGAAAAGTGACACTCATGACCATTTGGCAAGGATACTTATTAACTTAGTGATTTAAATCCTAAACATAAGCTACATTTTTAGGAGGTAGAAAACAAGTACCAACAGTTTACCATTTGGCTACCCTCCTTACTTTTGGCTTCAGCCTTGGATTTCTATTTCTCATTCTCTACCTATATCCCTGTTAAAGCTATTAGTTCTACTACCACTCATTACCTAAATGTATAGACCTCAAGCTGCCAAGAAAAATCTTTTCAGGAAACTTTGCTTTTAAGCCACCAAATGTACCCAATACTCGGATTATCAATTGAGAATATTCTGCACTTCTCTAGCTGATTTATGTCATAAGAAAACACACCAAAATAAAAAATATTGCTTAAAATGAAAAAAGACTACTGAACATCTCTATATGCAATTCTAATATGTCAGAGTAGTTATGTAAACCTAAATCTGTACTATTTTCACTGAACTGATCTGAAAAAGCCTTATATTAAAATGGCATTTCCAGTGTTAACCGAAAACAGACAACGTGTTTTACTACAAAATTAACCTAATAACCAGAATACTCCACTTCTTCCCAGGCAGTTATATTGTGCTGACATTCCATAGATAGTATTATAAAAGGATTTTATTTTTGCAATAGGCTGGGTTCACAGTGAGTATGTTAGTACCAAGATCATGTGTTTAATATTACTGTAAGAATGTCATTAGTGGAATGTATATAAGGCATGTAAAAAGCTAGCTTTAAAGCTCTTAGAGGGCAATATTCCAAAGTGGCATCTGGTAGAAAAGGTGCTGATAGGAATAAAAAAATATTAAAGAAATTTAGTTTCAGCACATATTACAGTGCTTCTGCAATCAAAAGAGTTGACATAAATCTCTGCTGCTGGAACTAATGGACCAAATGAGAATGGAGGTTTGCCCCTTTAACTACTAGCCCAATCTTGAAAACGGAAGCAATCACTTGCAATCTTCCACACAGTATTATTGGGAGTGGACTGTGCAGTGAGGAGGAAGTTCTGGTTGAAGTAATGTTGTTTGTTTCCATCAAACTTCACAGTTCCACTGGTCACAACAAGAACTGTAGTCTGGGACTGAGTTGCTTGCTCTTTATCCACATAAAAAAAGAGAACAGGTCAGTTTCTATCTTGAAATAAGCAGATTTTCAGGCTTAAAATACGTGGTTTATAGTCTAACGCTTAAACTTTTTTTCATAAACTTTCTGTCCCTTGAGCATAATCTTAAGCATGCATACCCAAATCCAGAAAACTACTCAAAGATATTAAAATTTTCAGTCCAGAAAAATTTGGGGTACTCTAAAGTTTCAAAATAAAGAGTTTATATCTAGCATAGGACCATTTGCTTCATATATATATTAACATTTCATAATTAATATTTCAGGTTTCTAACAGAGCTGATTCATGTTTTGCTTCTTAAACTATTGTTCTTTTAAGGAATTATAAAGGAAAAAAAATCACCCTAGACTACAATTTAAGGCACTTAGAAACCCACCTAGAGGTTATATTAAACTGTATCAATCTATCTGGAATCAAACTGTCTTGTCAAAAGTTATCCTTTCACATAACAGAGTAAATTTCTGTGAAATATTAATAGATTGTAAGATACTGAAACACATTAATCAGAGATATGTATAATTTTACTCTGGAGACGTTTCAGGGCCCAGCAAGCAACTAACCATTTCAAGAAATTAGATCATCTTTTCTTCTCCATTTACAAAAATCACATTTAATCTCAACTTTTCATACAACTTTTAATAAGCCACAATCACACAATCCATCAAAACCTACTATTGGAAAGAATCTGAAGGAAGACCAAAAGTTTGACTGGTCAGTTAAATTTTTCATAATATTTAAATTGCTCAAGTAAATAAATAGTTCTACCACTAAAAGTTGTTCACTGCTTTTTGTGTAAAAGCTCAGTGTTTACCAAAAAAAAACAAAGGAAGTACCTTGAAAGATCATTATCTTACCATGAACTGGTTGGCAATCTAACATATTGACCTGGAACTCACTAGAAGGCAATGTGTCAAAAAAATTATTTAGGGCATCCAGCCCTGAAACAACATTTCCATTCCATATTAAGGTGGCTTTGTCCAGATACAGCCTGGTTAGTGCCTAAAAAGAATGACAAATTTGAAAAAGGGAAATAATTCTGGTTCTAGGTAAACATTTTATAGAAATGGATTCAAACATTACAGATGGTATATAAACATTTTTGTAGTTCTACTTTCATCTCCACTCCCCTTGCTCCATCTCCACTGGAAATTAATGTGAACAAAATGTCTGACTTATAATCTTGGCCTTAAATAAATATTACCCTACTCTTTATAAACTAGGCAGTAAAATATATTTTTTCATATTTCACTTTAGACACAATAAAACCTTGCACCCAATTAAGTTCTTCTTTCTGTATTAAAATGAATGAAATGATCACAAATTCCAAGGACATGCAGCCCCAAGCCAGTTTTAGTTTGTCTTCCTTCTGTACTTATGAGAATTAACAAAGTTTTCAATCAAGCTTTACCTGTACCCTTTAATGCTAGTGGCCATATATATATGAAACATTTAATGTTTGCATGTGTTAGAATTAGTTCACTACTCGTATTTTTTTAGAGAAGGTATGTATGTTTTCTTGAATATTGCTCTGTTTTTTTTTTAAAAAAAATTGAGACAGGGTCTCGCTCTGTTGCTCAGGCTGGTCTGAAAACTTTTGGGCTCAAGACATCCTCTTGCCTCAGCCTCCCAAGTAGCTGGAATTACAGGCATGTCATACCATGCTCAGCTACAGCACTACTCCATTAGTGTACTTAGTTCAAAAGAATCATGAGTATTTGCTAAAGGAGAGACTTTGATAAGTCAAATAAGTTAAGGCCCAAATGACGCAGAAATTCAACAGTTAAAACTCCAAGGTCACATGACACACTATTAGCTTAATTCTATAATGTAACT
Source organism: Alouatta palliata (assembly GCA_004027835.1). Classification (NCBI taxonomy): domain Eukaryota; kingdom Metazoa; phylum Chordata; class Mammalia; order Primates; family Atelidae; genus Alouatta; species Alouatta palliata. Next base: position 3,181 of record PVKV010036772.1, read on the forward strand.
TGGGTTTAAAGGCTGGCCAGGTGTAGTGGCTCACGCCTGTAATCCCAGCACTTTGGGAGGCTGAGGTGGGTGGATCACAAGGTCAGGAGTTCAAGATGAGCCTGCCCAAGATGGTGAAACCCCATCTCTACTAAAACTACAAATATTAGCTGGGTGCAGTGGCAGGTGCCTGTTATCCCAGCTACTCGGGAGGCTGAAACAGAAGAAACGCTTGAACCTGGGCGGCAGAGGTTGCAGTTAGCCAAGATTGTGCCACTGCACTCCAGCCTGGGCAACAGAGTGAGACTCTATCTCAAGAAAGAAAAAAGAAAAAAAAAAAAAGGCCAACACTTATCTTGACTCTGGCAATGAACTATGTTGTCTTTTTTCTACTTTATTTTTTGAAAGCAGTAAAGTACAACACACATTCAAGACAAGGTACAATAAACATCCATTATAACATCCCTTTTCCCTGACATCAAATATCGGTACAAGAAATGTCTTTTATATTTTGCCCTAAAAAAATAGGTTTTAACCTGACAAAAAGCAGCAATGGGGAAAGGATTTCCTATTTACTAAATGGTGTTAGAAAAATGAGCTAGCCATATGCAGAAAACTGAAACTGGACCCCTTCCTTACACCTTATACAAACATTAACTTGAGATGAATTAAAGACTGAAACATAAGACCTAAAACCATAAAAACCCTAGAAGAAAACCTAGGCAATACCATTCAGGACATAGGCGTGGGGAAAGACTTCATGACTAAAAACACTAAAAGCAATGGCAACAAAAGCCAAAACTGACAAATGGGATCTAAACTTAAGAGCTTCAGCACAGCAAAAGAAACTATCATCAGAGTGAACAGGCAACCTACAGAATGGGAGAACCTTTTTGCAATCTATCCATCTGACCAAGGGCTAATATCCAGAATCTACAAAGAACTGAAACAAATTTACAAGAAAAAAACAAACAATCCCATAGAAAAGTGGATAAAGGATATGAACAGACACTTCTCAAAAGAAGACATTTATGTGGCCAACAAACATATGAAAAAAAGCTCATCATCACTGGTCATTACAGAAATGCAAATCAAAACCACACTGAGATACCATCTCACTCACACCAGTTAGAATGGCGATCATTAAAGAGTCAGGAAACAACTGATGCTGGAGAGGATGTGGAGAAACAGGAACACTTTTACACTGTTGGTGGGAGTGTACATTAGTTCGACCATTGTGGAAGACAGTGTGGCTACTCCTCAAGGATGTAGAACCAGAAATACCATTTGACCCAGCAATGTCATTACTAGGTATATAAACAAAGGATTATAAATCATTCTACTATAAAGACACATGCACATGTATGCTTACTGCAGCACTATTCACAATAGCAAAGAGTTGGAACTAACCCAAATGCGCATCGATGATAGACTGGATAAAGAAAATGTGGCACATATACACCATGGAATACTATGAAGCCATTAAAAAAGCATGAGTCCATGTCTTTGAAGTTACATGGATGAAGCTGGAAACCATCATTCTCAGCAAACTAACACAAGAACAGAAAACCAAATACCACGTTTTCACTCGTAAGTGGGAGTTGAACAATGAGAATACATGAACACAGCAGGGAGGGAAACATCATACACCAGGGCCTGTCAGGGGCTGAGGGGCTGGGAAGGGATAGCATTAGGAGAAATACCTAATGCAGATGACGGGTTGATGGATGCAGCAAACTACCATTGCACGTGTATACCTATAAAACAAACTTGCACGTTCTGTACATGTATTCCAGAACTTAAAGTATAATTTTAAAAATCCCATGTTTAATAAATGTGTTTTATTAAAAAATAGGTTTTCAGATATAGGGTATTAACTTTTGCAGCTGCAGGATAGAAGTAGCTCTCCAAAGCACAGTTCTATGCTGGTAAGGGACCTAGGCAAGATTCATTTGACCACATACTGAAATAATTACTTAAAAGATATGGTGCAGGGATAAGCTGATGAAAACCTGATGAAATCTTGGTCTGTTGAGGACTTAATATTATCCAAGCTACGTGGATACTTTTTGTGGGTGTAACCTATAGTTTTGAGCCACAATGAGAAACTATCTATAAATATATGAAGTAAAAGGGGCAAATCAGGAAACATTCCCTGTAATGACTGACCCCTTCATTAGCACTAATACTACCTTAACCATATTTGTTAACTGATGGAATTAAGAAAATGTAACATATTTAAGTGAATATATGCTGGACCTAATGTTAAGGCAGTATTTTAATTAATTCATACTTACCAACCTGAAAATAAAATGAGGTTAAGGGAAAATAGCAACTTGCTCCAGGTCAAGGAACTAGGTAAAAGTAAACCTGGGATATGATTCTAAAGCCCATATTTCCACTAATGACAGACCGATCCTTCCCTGAGAAATCTGCTTTTAAAGAGTAAGTCCACAGTTACCACTTATGCAAGTCAGATGAAAGGCTGGCTCCAGACAAGACCTGGTATTTAATAAAGAGTAGTAGAGTCTATAAAGATTAGTAGAGTCTATAATACTCACCTGTCTTCTTTTATCCATTGTCTCATAGTAAATATTGACAAATTCCTCAGCAGCTCTACATGCCTGATCTACGTAAGTTTTAAAATCCTACAAGAAAAATTCCACAAGTATAGATTACCAACCTTTTCAGCCCCTCACAAACACAAAACCACTGACAGAAGCTGATGATTTATTTCAACCACTATGTAGCTCTATATACAGTCCACATTCTTTCATATAAATTCAGACATTTTAAAGGCTGGGCTCTAAAGTTTTCGATTTAAAAATTTTTCACTAATTTTAAGTTCGTCTTTAGGACACAATATTCTCAATCAATCTGATTGTTTCTCATTCTCCACATAAAAATTTTATAATGTTTTCTTGGCAAATAAGTACTTTAGACTTAATATTTTACAAAACATTCATGGCAATGAAAATGACACCACCTGAACTTTAGAGGAGAGAGAGTGGCAAAAACTGCCAAGCGTTTTCTCTTTTCAAGTGAGATGTCAGGGCCAGACTTCAAAGTTGTTGAATGGAAAACACACACACACACACACACGAAAGTAGTTCAACTACTTGAAAAACTGGCGGCTCCATTTAGGAAACTTTCCCACGTTACATAAACGTTCACTGATGTTTGCGTAAGGACTGTGAAACCAAAGAAAACAACGCTGTTGGCGTTCGGGAGAATTAAGGAATACCTTCTTCCTCATTAATTTACGGGGCCCAGCCTATTGCTAAATTAAGAACAATGAATCGCCAGTTTATTTGTCAGGTGACAAAGTGATTTTTAGAGAGAAAGATAAGAGAAAGAGACTGCAAACCATAAACAACAAACCCCAACAGTCCCCGCGTCTCGCTATTTCCTAGCTCAGGTTCCTTTCCCGGACCAGAAAGCGACTGCAAACCAGGCGGGGACGGGGCCGGCGGGGCGGGCAGCAAAGCATGGGTCCCGCCCCGCGATGCAGAGAGCTGTTTCGTGATTCGTCACCTACCCACGTGAGCAGCCGCCAAACCGCCCTGCAGCCCCTCTCCTCAGGCACTGGAGGCCGGCGCCCAGTCGCCCTGCCTCTGCCCAGGCACTCACCACAGACGAGGCCATCGGGGAGCTTGTAGCAGCGTGTTTCGGCACTAGCGGCGTCACCACCTCCTCACGTGTCCACCTCTCACGGCTGCGGAATGAGCAATACTTAGGAAGAGCGCGAAACCCGAGAAACGGACAGAATTTTCCACCCTCCCATTCTCTCCCGGAAGTAGCTCGGTCCGTCTTTAAAAGCACACCGATGTTCCAACCTTAAGTTCCACCTCCCTTCAGTTCCTGCAGATCCCTCCCATCCGCCTTATTTATCTACTTGTTTGATATTTATTTACTTAGTTTAAAATTTAAAAACCGCTTTGTTTTTGTAAATATTATACTGAAAAGGAAAGTCCCCTAGTTTTCTAATGACATGCCTGGGGACAAACAAAAATGAAAGGGTTCAATTACAAGGACTTTTTTGCCGCAGGAGGCGGAGCCAAAGCCCTCTGAAGACCAATTCGAAATGTGAGGAGTCCTACTATTCCATAGCCTATAGGCTAAAGGGGCAGAGCTTGAGGAAAAGGCGTGCATGACTAATGAACAATTTGGCATTCTGGAACATTCTGAAAGGATCATCCTCACAAAATGTAGAATTACTACATTTTGGCAGTATGTCTAAAATTACTATTTGATTTTTAACCTAGCCATATTCAACAGGAAAAGCTTATCTAGTTTCTCCATTCTGGCATTTTAAAATGTCTTGCGGACACCAACAGAAATTAAGTTTACAGTGCCATTCACCACATTTGAAGGGCTATTTATTCTGCAAAGTATTCTAACAATAACTAAAATGTGGAGTGCTGACTATATGTAAGGTGCTTTTCTAATCAGTTTTACACATATTCACTTATTATAATAATGCTGAAGTAATTGCTATTATTTTATCATCTCCGTTTTACAGCTAAGACGGAGTGAAGCTGCCCTACGGTTACAAACTAGTTGAGATTCAAACTCAAGCAACATAATTATCATGGCAATCTGACTTTGCTCCTTAAAAAACGCTCATCCCAAATCCACCAACAACTTCCAATTTAAATGGCAAATTAATTAGATGTTGTAGTTTTACCTTGAGTGGCTGGTGTGTGCACTCTCCTGATAATAGTCCCTTCTTTTGTGGTATCCTTCTCTGCCTCTTTCAGACCAGTTGCTTCTGAATTTTCTCATACTTTTAATCTTACTCTACCTGACACTTTAACGTACCTCTGACTGACGCGTCTCAGCCGGTCTACCTCCGTCCTGCTAATATCTGACCTCCGTCACTTCCGGAGCATCCCCTATTTTAAAGCTTTTTTCTTCCGGGTGATCTAAATGGCTACCCGTAAGCTAATGAACCTCAACAACCTATCCGAAGCCCCATCCCTTATCTGAGCTCGAATTACATATATGAATTTTGCTAAAGATGAACACCAGAGTGCACTATAGGCTTCTTAAACTTGTACGTCCAAAATTTAAACTCATTATTTCCTTTGCATTTCCAAACTTTTGTATTCTTCCAGTCACCTATCTTGAATTCTCTGAATTCTGGGAATCTTTATTTTTTTGTTTCCCCTCTCCTTGTCATCATAATTGATTCAATAAATATTTATCAAGTATTTACTATGTGCAAGGACAGAATTTTCCACCCTCCCATTCTCTCCCGAAAGTATATATAGAGAGTGGTGAATAAAATAGACATTATCCTTATCCTTATGAAGCTCACAGTGTAATGAGAGTGCTAGACAATAAACATAACATTATTGTGTTACAAAGGAATTCTAAGTAACTTGCTTAGTTCTGACCATTCCCTATAGCAACCCTTCTCCCTCTCCCTCTCCTCCTCCCCTCTTTTCCCTCCTCTCTTCCTTTTTTTCTCTCTTCTTGGCTCTCTCCCTCCCTCTCTACCCCCATGTCTCCCCTTTTCCCACTTTCTGTCTTCTATACACAAACTTTGATAACTCTGTTATCTATTTTCCTCCAAATTCTCATAATCTCTAAATACTTACCTTGGTCTGATCTTTTATGGCGATGCGGATGGCTGTTGGTGTGGGAAAAAGTGCTGGAAAATATGGGAGTGTTGAAGTACTGGAAAGGGACAGCTGAGTTAGAGGTGGGGGAGGGCTCAGTTTTGCATTGAATTTTTGCATGGAATTTTGTGCTACAAACTGGGACTTGCTACATTGTGCTACAAAGATAGGAGACTGGGTAAACAATGATGGGCTCTGGTTGTCAGAGCAGTGAATTTAAAGATATGAAAACTATGTTGGGTGGAGGGGGAGGAATACAAATGGAAACAAAGTGAATAAGACACAGAGTTGCTCCTCACTAGGTAACTGCAAATGTATAAAACTTGGGAAGAATGACTAGGAAGGCTGTGAAAAGGCTCATCTTGGAACACAGCATCGCATTTTGATTAAGCGCATTGTTATTGGCACCATACTGGACTCAAATCCTAATCATGCTACTGACTAGCTTTGTGACCTTGGCAAAATTACCATTCCATGACTCAGACTCCTAATCTGTAAAGTGGAAATGATATTAATACACATTCCACAGCATTGATTTAGGAATTAAATGTGTCAGTGCCTATCATATAGTTTCTGCTTGAGGAGCATTATTTTCCTACCCATGGCAGGGGAAATTAGGCAGCCACTTATTTGAGAGTATGAGGTGGGGACAGATTAGATAACCTTTGAGGTATTGAGAGGCATATATCTGTACACTTTAGGGGTTGGCTGGTGACCCTGGGATAGCAGACTGTAGGAGCAATAAATTGTGTCAAGTAGGATTAAATGTGGCTGTGCTAAGCAGTCAGATCTTCTGATCAAGTGTAAACCTAATGGAATTAAAGTTGTTGGGAGTTACCAACTTCCCCATCTGAATCTTTGCCTTGCTTAATACTTGAGCAGAAGTAATCTAGAACAACCAGGAAGTGATCTGTCAGTCAAATACTTCCTCTGAGGTCTCGAATTGGCAACCATACTGTTCACATCAAATAGTGCTTATTAAAAACGTTTCATTGAGATGTAATTAACATATACATTTCACTCATTTAAAAACCAATTCAGTGGTTTTTAGTGTATTTACAGTTATTCAAGCATCACTACACAACTTTAGAACATTTTTACCACCTCAAAAAGAAACCCCTTTCCCTTTAGCAGTCAATTCCCACTTCCCTTTTCGCCCCAGCTCCTAGCAACTACCAATCTACTATGTATTTGCCTATTCTGTACTTTTCATATAAATGTAATCCTACGTTATACGGTCCTTTGTGTCTGGCTGCTTTCACTTAGCAGAATATTTTCAAGATTCATCTATGTCGTAGCATGTATCAACACTTCATTCTTTTAAATTGCAGAATAACATTCCATGGTATGAGTATAACACACTTTATTTATTCATCCATCCATTGATGGACATTTGGATAGTTTCTACTTTTTGGCTATTATCAACAATATTTCTAGGAACATTCCGGTACAAGTTTTTGTACTGACATATCCTAGATACCCAGGGGTGGAATTGCTAGTTCATATTGTAACTTATGTTTAACGTTTTAAGAGACTGTCACCATGCTTTTTACAGTAGCTACAACATTTTACATTTCCATCAGCAATGCATGAGGATTCCAATTTCTTGACATCTGCACCAACACTTGTTATTGTCTATATTTTTTATTACCATCATCTTAGTGGGTATTGTGGTTTTGATTTGTATTTCCCTGATACCTAATGATATTGAGCATCTTTTCATGAACTTATTGTCCATTTGTATATCTTCTTTGAAGAAATGTCTATTTAGAGTTTTTGGTTTACTTTTAAAATTGGGTTATTTGGCTTTTTATTATTGAGCTTTGTGTTACACACACACACACACACACACACATACACACACATATATGTACACACACATGATAGTTACCAGTCCCTGATCAGCTAAATGATGTGCAAATATTTTGTCTCATTTTGTGGGTTACATTTTTGCTATTGTGGAGTTGTTAAGAGAGGTCTGTGAGTAGCTGAGTGTGTCAAGTTATAACACTACAAATCCTGGTGTCCTTACAAATAATTAGGAGTTTCTGAGTAAATATTCCTCAGATTCTCACAGGTATTTACTTAACTTCTAGAGTTCTGCAAAAGATTATTTTGACCATTTTGGTCATTGTTTCCATTGTTTTTATGGAGTGGTGGGTTTATAGAGGTCTGTACTCCGCCATTCCAGTAGTGCTACCTAGATAGTACTTTTGCACATCCTTTGAAATAAATTATTATAAATAATGCTGCAATGAACATGAGAGTGAAAATATCTTTTTGAGGTGATGATTTCATTTCCTTTGGGTTTATAGCAGCATTATTCACAATATCCAAGATATAAAAACAACCCAAGTGTCTGTCAATGGATGAATGGATAAAGAACCTGTGATTGAGTGTGTGTGTGTACATATATATATATATATATATATATATATATACACACACACACACACACAGACAATGGAATATCATTGAGCCATTGTGGAAGAAGGAAGAAATCCTGTGTTTGCCACAACACGATGAACCAGAGGATATTATACTAAGTAAGCTAGACACAAATAAAAATATTGCTTGATCTCACATATGTGAAATCTGACAAAAAAGTCATATATATGGAGAAAGAGAATAAAATAGTGGTTACAGGGGTGTTGGGGCAGGTAGGGAGAGGAAATGAGTAGATGCAGGTCAAAGTACACAAAGTAGCAGATATGTAGGATGAAGAAGTCTGAATATCTAATGTATAACATGAGGGCTATAATTAATAATAGTGTATTATGTTCAGAAATTTTTCTAAACAAGTAGTTTATAGCTGCTCTTGCCACATGGGAAAAATGGGTAACTATGTGAAATGATAGATGTGATCATCTGATTCACTATGGTAACCATTTATTATATATGTATCTCATAATATGCTGTATACCTTAAATATATACAATAAAATTTATTCTAAAAAGACATAGTTTGTTTTTTATTATTTGTATATTTAAATTCCTACTATATTTTAAGTTCCTGGGGATAACTATATATATTTAATATATTAAACACACAAACCACTGGCACTGAGAAAAAAATCTTACACAAAGTAGGTCGTTAAAATCTAGTCACCAAATAAAATTTCCTCTTCCTTTTAGCTTGTGTCTATCTCCATTCTGAATCCATTCTTGAGGAAGTGAAGGTGTGAATTAATTTCCTATGAAGGAAACTTTTTCTTCCTGTGGCATAGAAGTGAGAATATAATCCATTTTCACCTCATTACTTTCCAATTGCCTCCTCTATGGGATATTCATAAGTCTTATCTTCAAAGGAGAACAATTCTTTCAACTCCCTGCTGGAAACTTATTTTTCTTTCAGTAATTATTTGCAGAAGCAAAACGAATAATAAGGCTTTGGTATTGGTTAAGCTCTGAGGTTTTGGGAAGTCCCTCTAAGACTCTGGCTTACCCAGTCTGCAAATTTCTTAGAAAAATGTAATTTATGATTGTCAGGATATCATAATGAAAAAGTTCAGGCAGAGACATATATTTACTTAACAACATGAACTAAAATCTGTTTCTTTATCTTATTTGGCTCTACCTGAGATGTCTTCTTCATACTAAACCTATGTTTCTTTCTCACCTTCTCCCTTCCATTTAGCCCCAAACTTCTTCCCTCTCCCATAAACTCAGTAAAAACAAAACAAAAAATAGAGAAAACAACAAGTAACTCTCCCCTGAAAAAAAAAAAAAAGACAAAAAATGTTAGGGGTTAGGGACTTAATGTAGTGACTCGGTTTTTCTCTATTACCTTTAAGTATATTTTCTTCTGATATTAAAATAGATCTATTTTTTTTAGTAAATATTTGCCTAATGTAACATTTTCTCATCATTTTACTTTCAGCCTTTTTGAATCCCTGTGTTGATGTGTCTTTTGTACATTGCATATAGCTGGATTTTATTTTTTTTGGACTGACCGTCTTTTTAAGAACATGATGTATAATTTACATGAAGTAATGTTCGTAAAGTTTAAGTGTACTGCTGGATTCATTTTACAGAAGTATACTCTCACATAACCACTAACTACATCAAAACAGAATATTTCTAGTGTCCCAGAAAGCTCCTTCCTGTCCACTCCCAGTCAATACTCCCCAAAGGTAGCCACTATAGTGAGTGTTATGATTATAAATAGCTTTTGTCTGTTATAGAACTTCATATAAGTGGTATCATATAATATGTATTCATTAACATCTGACCTCTTTTTAAATTTAAATTTTACTTTTTACTTGACAAATAATAATTGTATATATTTTTGAAATATAATTTGATGTTTTGAAATATGTATACATTGTGGAATGATTATATCAAGCTAATTAATGTATGCATCACCTCACATACTTACTTTTTTGCACAGAATTTTAAAAAATCTATTCTTGGGGCTGGATGTGGTGACTCATGCCTGTACCCCAGCACTTTGGGAGGCTTAGGTGGGTGGATCATTTGAAGTAAGGAGTTCAAGATCAGCCTGGCCAACATGGGGGAATCCTGTCTCTACTAAGAATACAAAAACAAAAAAAAAAATAGCTAGGTGTGGTGGCACATGCCTGTAATTCCAGCTACAAAGGAGGCTGAGGCAGAATTGCTTGAACCCAGGAGACAGAGGTTGTAGTTAGCTGAGACCATGCCACTGCACTCCAGCCTGGGTGACAGAGTGAGACTCCATCTCAAAAAGAAAATTCTTTAAGCAATTTTGAAATATACATTATTACATGTGGTTACCTTGTTGTGCAACAGACTTTGAAAAATATCTGGCTTCTTAAACTCAACATTAATGTGAGATTTATCTGTGTTTTTGCCTTGTAGTTGATTCTTTTTCATTGCTGTGAAGTATTTGTATGAGTGTATCACAGTTTGTCTATTCTCCCAGTGACTGAACTTTGTGTTGCTTTTGGTTTGGGGCTTTAAAATTTTTTTTTTCTTTTTGAAACAGGCTCTCATTCCAGTGAAGCAGTGCAATCATGGTTTACGATAACCTCAGACTCCTGGGCTCAAGCAATTCTTCCCCCTCAGCCTCCCAAGTAGTTAGGACTATAGGTGCATGCCACAATTCTTGGCTAAATATTTTTTTTAACAGACAGAACCTTGATATATTGGCCAGGATGGTCTCAAATTCCTGGACTCAAGCAATCCTCTTGCCTTTTGGGGATATCTTAAATATCCCCAAGGCTATGAATATTCTTGTATATGCCTTAAACCTGGACAAGACCACTCATTTCTTTTGGGTATATACATGGGAGTGGCACTGCTGCATTATAGGGTACACATATGATCTGCTTTAGTAGATTCTGGCACATGGATTTCCGATTGACACCTTCACCAGGAACCTATGAAAATCCCAGTGACCACATTTTCACCATTGTCAGTCCTTTTATTTTTAACTATTTTGATGGATGTGTACCGGTATCTGACTATGGTTTTGACTTGCATGTACTGATAGGTAATAAGCTGAACTCCTTGTAATATGCCTATTGGCCATTTGTTTGTCCTCTATAGTAAAAGGTCTGTTTGAGTGTTTTACCCATTTTTTGAAAAGACAGGTAGTCTGTTTTTACCTATTTTTTGAAGATAGGTAGGCTGTCTTTTAAAAAAAACTGATTTGTAGGATTTTTTCTATGTTTTAGATATGATTCTTTTGTAAGACATATATGTATGTGTGTATATATATATAGTAAATATATTGTGAATATACACATATATACATGTCTATATTATATATGCACATATATATATACATAATACTTATATAAACACTATATATATAGTGAATGTCTTCTCTAAATCTGTGGCTTGTCTTTTTACTGTCTTAATGGTGCCTTTTGATGAACAGAAGCTTTTAACTTTTATCAAGTACTATTTGTCAATTTCTCCTTTTAAGGTTACTGTTTTCCGTGTCCTGATTAAGAAATTATTCCTTGCCTGAAGGTCCTTAAGATACTCTTATCATTATTAATTCATATTTCACATCATATTTAATCCATCTTAAACCAATTTTTGTGTGTAATATGAAGCATAGATCTGGTGACCCAGAACAATCTACTGAAAAGCCCATTCTTTCCCTCACTAAACTGCAATGGATGCTTTGTTGTAATTCAGGTAATTGTTTATAAATTACTTGACTTCCTAATCTGTTCTATGGATTTATTTGTCTGTGTTTGCATCACTATCACATATAAATATTGGAATTTTACAATAGGTTTTGAAAAACATGAGCGTGTGTAATCTGCCAACTTTGTTCTTTTTTTCCCCAAAATTTGTCTGTGCCTATTTTAGATCTTTTGTATTTCCATATAACTTTTATGTGTAACTTTTCAATTTCTACACAAAGATACCCTTCTGGGCTTTTGATTCGGATTGCATTGAATCTTAGATTAATTTGCAGAGAATTTAAATCTTTTTTTTTTAAATATATATACTTTTTATTGCATTTTAGGTTTGGGGGTACATGTGAAGAACATGCAAGATTGTTACATAGGTACACACATGGCAGTGTGATTTGCTGCCTTCCTCCCCATCACCTGTATCTGTTATTTCTCCCCATGCTATCCCTCCCCAACTCCCCACCCCCTGCTGTCCCTCCCCTTTTTCCCC
>PVKV010036773.1:0-15409 GCA_004027835.1 Alouatta palliata
GAGACCATCCTGGTCAACATGGTGAAACCCCGTCTCTACTAAAAATACAAAAATTAGCTGGGCATGGTGGCACGTGCCTGTAGTCCCAGCTACTCAGGAGGCTGAGGCAGGAGAATTGCTTGAACCCAGGAGGCGGAGGTTGCGGTGAGCCGAGATCGCGCCATTGCACTCCAGCCTGGGTAACAAGAGCGAAACTCAGTCTCAAAAAAAAAAAAAAAAAAAAAAGAATATCAATACAATGAAGATATTAAATCTAGTCCAACTTAAAGCATCAAAGAACATATTCCTTTTGCTATTATCACCCTAGCTGTCTGGAAACAGTGTCAGTATGATTAAGCTTTATGACACATGTCAAGATCATGATTATCTTGCCTGTGTTAACAGTGTTTCCTCTTGTGTTCTTTTTTTGGTTGTGAGATAGAGTCTCGCTCTGTGTCCCAGGCTACAGTGCAGTGGTGTGATCATAGTTTACTTTGGCCCTGAACTCCTGTGCTCAAGTAATCCTCCCACCTCAGCTTCCTAAAGTGCTGAGATTACAGGTATGAGTCACTGCACCCAGCCTTCCTCTCATGTTCTTGAGATGCAATAGTCCAAGTATCCTGATTTCACAGGTGGAAGTACAAAGGCAGGAAAGAGTAAGTCCCTTTTGAGGAGCTTTGGGGAATACTTTGCCAGAAGCTAACTTCCCCATTAGGCATCATTGGCCAGGGTGTGATCACATGCTCAGTCCACCGTGGAGAACAATGTTATCATAAGTGAGAGCTGAAATGGTGGAGTCAGGTGAGGAACCCAGAGATTATTACTCCAGAGCCCATGTTCCTTCCATTACTATAACATCCTGCCTGCCTGCCTGCTAATGCTGGAGGGCACAGATGCCACTTCCTGGCTTTGGGAACATGGACAAGTTGCTTTGCCTCTCTGGGCCTCAATTTCTTCATTTTTAAAGTAGAGATAATATTAGTACCTACTTCATAGGGTAGTTGTGAAGATCAAATCAGTTAATGTACAGAAATTCCTTAGAAAAGTAACCTGGTACTTAGTAAATACTCAGTAAAGGTTAGCAATTTTACTGTTATTAGCTACATGATTTTGGTCTATTAACCTACAATGCTAACTCTCTTGTCTAAATCATAGATATCGCTCACTCTCTCTTTCTTTCATTTTTCTTTATTGAGACAGGGTCTCACTCTGTTGCCCAGGTTGGAGTGCAGTGGCACAGTCACGGCTCACTGCAGCCTGAACCTTCCTGGCCCAAGTGATTTTCCCATCTCAGTCTCCTGTGTAGCTGGGACTATAGGTGTGTACCACCACGCCTGGCTAATTTTTGTATTTTTAATAGAGGCAGGGTTTCACCGTGTTGCCCAGGCTGGTCCTGAACTCCTAGACTCACTGATCTGCCCACCTCGACCTCCCAAATTGCTACCATTACAGGCATGATCCACTGAGTCCAGTCCATAGATATCTCTTAACTCAACTATTTGAATAGTCTCCTAATTTCTACTTCTACATAAATAATACATAGTAGTTTTATGGAAAATAATTCACAGCTGAGCGCGGTGGCTCAGGCCTGTAATCCCAGCACTTTGGGAGGCCAAGGCAGGTGGATCACCTGAGGTCAGGAGTTCGAGACTAGCCTGCCCAACATGGTGAAACCCCATCTCTACTAAAAATACAAAAAATTAGCGGGTATGGTGGCAGGCATGTGTAATCCCAGTTACTCGGGAGGCTGAGGCAGGAAAATTGCTTGAACCTGGAAGGTGGAGATTGCAGTGAGCTGAGATTGCATCATTATACCCCAGTCTGGGCAACAAGAACAGTACTTTATCTCAAAAAAAAAGGAAAAGAATTCACATACTATAGAATTCACACATTCTGCTTCCACTTTGCATTCCTAGTCTTATTTTCTAGAGTAATCTTTTATTATCAACCTTTATTATCTTTCAGTAATATCTTGTACCCTGATCAAAACCTTCTGCTTCTTAGAGGGGTTAAGTTTAATTTTAAAATAAAGGGAAATAAAGAAAAGAATAATAATTTTTAAAAACCTTCTCCTTGTTCTCAATCCTATTTACAAAATCTGCATTACTTACCATGGCCTTTAAGGCCCTACAAAATCTAGTGCTTGTTGTACTTTTTTTTTTTTTTTTTAGACAGATTCTTGCTCTGTTGCCCAGCCTGGAGTGCAGTGGGGTGATCTCAGCCCATTGCAAACTTTGCCTCCTGAGTTCAAGTGATTCTCGTGCCATAGCCACAGGAGTAGCTGGGATTACAGGCATGCACCACCATGCCCGGCTAACTTTTGTATTTTTTGGAGAGACTGGGTTTCACCATGTTGGCCAGACTGGCCTTAAGTAATCCACCCACTTTAGCCTCCCAAAGTATTGGGATTACAGGTGTGAGCTGCTGCGCTGGGCCTCTTATTGTCCTTTCCAGCCTCTTCTTGTAGCACTTACTCTACCTTGCTCATTTGTGTCAACCACATAAATAAACTCCCTTTCTCTTCCTTGAAAATGTGAAGCTCATTTCCATTTCTACTTTGCTTCATCTGTAACCTTGGGCTGGGATGTTCTCCTTGATATTCCTCATGGGTGACTCCTTTTGGCATTCGGATGTCAATTTAATGTATTTTTCATAGAAAGGCTTTTTCCTGATAATCTGTAGGAGTCTCTGATCATTCCCTGGCACAGTACTTCTCAACCTTTAATGTGCATGTAAAACACCTAAGTATTTTGTTGAAAATGCAAATTTTGATTTATAGGGCTGGGGTAGGGCCTCAGATTCTCTATGCCTGCCTGCCTTCCTTCCTTCCTTTGTTCTCTTTTCTTTCTTTTCTTTTTTGGACTTCCTCAACAGGCTTCCTCTGTTGTCCAGGCTGGAGTGCAGTGTTATAATCATAGCTCACTGTAACCTCAGACTTCTGGTCTTAAGTGATCAGCCACCCAAAGTGCTGGGACTACAGGAATGAGCCACTGTGTCCAGCTCAACACTTCTTTTTCAAAAAGTGGTTCTTGGGCTGGATGTGGTAGCTCATGCCTGTAATTCTAGATCTTTGGGAGGCCAAGGTGGAAGGATTGTTTGAGCCCAGGAGTTCCAGACCAGCCTAGGAAACACAGGGAGAACCCCTCTCTACCAAAAATGAAATATGAGCCAGGGATGGTGGTATGCACCTGTAGACCCAGCTACTTGGGAGGTGGGAGTGGAAGGATAGCTTGAGCCTGGAAGGTTGAGGCTGCAGTAAGCCATGATCATGCCACCGTACTCCAGCCTGAACCATAGAACGAGAGACCCTGTTTAAAAAAAATAATAATAAAATAAAACATTGGTTCTTAATCTTGTTTAAAAATCTAGAAGTTGTATATTTAGAGGACTTGCCTCAGATAAACATACTCACATGTAATTTTCTTTTAAAGAACTCATAAATTATTGACAAATAATAATTGTATATATAGGGTACACTCTGATGTTTTAACGGATGTATATGTTCTAGAAAGATTAGATCAAGTTAATAACATATCCATCACCTCACCTCTTTATCATATTTTTGTGATGAGACCATTTAAAATCCATTATTAATTTTGAAATGTACAATATATAATTTTCTTTTGATTTCAAGAGGCTCCCAGATACCTATCTCCCCTTAAGTCTGTCATGGACACTAACTCAAGACCTTGTTAAGGAAAAAAATCCCTATATTTATTATATAACAATTCTTGTAAGGGTATCATTGACAGTTTGCATTGCCTCTTCATTTTTGGATTGTGCCATTATGAAGAGCATAATTATAAATTTGTAATTACTGAACGGGTTCTTTCTGTTTACTGCACAGACAAAATTAATCCCCTGAGACTGTGGCATTGCAGTAGAGAAAAGAGTTTAAGTGATGCAAGGGAGTCCCACACAGGAGAACTGGAATTATCCCTCAAATCAGTCTCTCTGAAAGCTTGGAGCTGAGGGTTTTTATGAATAGTTTTGAGAGCAAGGGGCTAGGGAATGGCGCTGTTGATTGGTTGGGGATGAAATCATAGAGGTATAGAAATCAATCCTCATGTGCTGAGTCCACCTCTGGGGGAGATGACAGGACCAGTTCAGTCAAGAGTCATGAGTCCAGGTGGGGTCAGTCTGAAAGACATTTCAGCAAAACCAGTCTTAGGTTCTATAACAGTGATGTTATTTGTAGAAGCGGTTGGAGAAGTCAGAAATCTTGTGACCTCTGGCCACATGCCCCTGAGCAGTAAGGGATTATGGAAACTTGGCCTACATTTTAGCAGAGTTCAGGCCCCTCCCATAATTTTATTCTTGTAGGCTTTCATTAGTCTTACAAAATTGGCTTTGGTTTTTGAGCAAGGAGGGGTTAGCTTTAAGGAGGGAGCAATAATATTTTCATCACTGCTTTAAAGTTAAACTGTAAACTAAATTCCTCCCAAAGTTAGCTTGGCCTGTACCCAGGAATGATCAAGCACAGCTTGGAGGTCAGAAGCAAGGTGGAGTCGACTATGTCAGATTTATCTTACTGTCATAATTTTGCAAAGGCAGGTTCAGTTTATTATATATTATTTGTTAATGTAGTGAGATTAGTTAAGGGGAGAATATTAGCATAAACTTGGGACTCTACAGCTTCAGGAGAATTTTGTTTCAAATTTATGTTTTAAGGTGAAATGGACTTCTTTTCTTGCAGATAGCATTTCCATAAACGTAGTAACTGTGTCTAAAACCCTCTAGACTTTCTGTAAGATGTATGGCATGTGGCAAGCACCAACCTCACAACAAGATCAGGACAAGAAAAGCAAGGATTCTCTGTGTGCCCGTGGAAAGTGGCGTTATGACAGGAAGCAAAGTAGCTATCATAATCACAGGCAGACTAAGCTGATTTTCCAGAAAAAGGCTGAAACACAAAGAAGACCGTGCTGAGACTTGAATGCGTTGAGTCCAACTGCAGATTTAAGAGAATGCTGGCCACAAGAGATGCAAGCATTTTGAACTGGAAGGAGATAAGAGAAAGGGCCAAGTGTTGATCTAGTTTGTAAGCATCATCTTTTGTTTTATTATGCAGATAATAAAATCTTGAGGTTACATTTACTTAAAAAAGTTGGAGAAAATAAAAGTAATTACAACTATACACAAAGCCTCAGGAAACTCATTTTTCCCCCTCTGGTGAAAGTAAAACTAAGTAGGAGTAATTGTTTTAATATTGAGGAAGATTTAATAGGTTATTGAGATGTAGGTTATAAGATATTGACTAAATCTTGCAGCAAGTGGGCTGTGGAGTATAGTAGGATCTTCCTGAAACTTAATTTAGGAGAGTATAGTGAAATAAGGTACAAAATTGAAGTATTTGAAAGAATAGCGCAGGCTTTTTGGGTTCCTAAAATCTTCCATTTATGTTTGTAGATTAGTGTGTGGAATTTCCGAATGGCATTTTCCCACTGTCCATTTGGAGTACAATAAGACAAATTAATACAAATCAAAATAATATGGCAGCAGCATCACATAATTTGTGTACACTGATGTAGTAACAGATTTAATTTAGTGCAGCTTTTGAGAAGTCTTTTGTATTTCAATTTATACAGCTGCTATCCAGGGCTAAGCTGGCCAATCTGTCAGCCTTGAGTATCTTGGCTGACTGATTCTCCTTTTATCTCTGCTGCCTAGTGGAATTTATGCCTCATCTTCAGCTTACCTTGGTTTTCTTTTCTGAAAACTGGAAATGAGGTCTACACTATTAAATCAAGATGTTAGGCTAGTGAACATAAAAGTAGAAAGACTTTAAGCCTCTCCAAAGGCAGATGCCAAGAGAAAAAGTGTTTTGGCCACAATCCTGACATTTCCTATGATTAACTTGTAAACAATTTCTTTGTTATGCTATGCTATGTTATGTTATGTTATGTTATGTTATGTTATGTTATGTTATGTTATGTTATGTCACGTTATGTCACATTATGTCATGTTATGTTATTTAGATAGGGTCTCGCTCTGTCACCCAGGCAGGAATGCAGTAGCATACCTCCACTCACTGTAGCCTCAACCTCCCAGGCTCAAGTTATCCTCCAACCTTAGCCCTCCAAGTAACAGTAGTTCCCAGTAGTAGTAATCCCTACAGTACTACAGGTATATACCATTATACCTAGCTTATATATATATTTTTTTTTGTAGAGACAAAGTTTTCACTATGTTGCCCAGGCTGATCCTAAGCTCCTGGGCTCTAATGATCTTTTCACCTCAGCCTTCTAAAGTGCTGGGATTATAGGCATGAGCCACTGTGCCTAGCCAAAACAATTTTTATTTATTTTATTTTTATTTATTTTAGAGATGAGGTCTTGCTATGTTGCCAAGACTGGAGTGCAGTGGCCATTCACAGGCATGATCATGATGCTCTGCTTGCTGCCTCCAGCTTTTGGTTTCAAGGGATCCTCCTGCCTCAGCCTCCCAAGTGGCTGGGACTACAGATGTGCTCCACTCTACCCAGCCTCAGCTTTTAAAAATTAGGTATTATTTATTTATTTGTCAATTTTGAGACATAAATAAATATGCTCTGTGGATGGTAGTCTCGGGCCTGTTGTGTTAACCCTTTTCTGTACATTATTTGTACTAAATATAATCCTTTAAAGTGAGGCTGTTGGGAAATAGGGGTGTGTGGGTATGTGAATGAGGGGGATCTGAAGAGGGTGGGACTTTGTGCCCCACTTTCTCACTTTTCTCTTTAATAAATTGAGTATTTGATGAAAGATTTTATATGAAAAAAGTGCAGCTATTAAAATAAAGTTTGAAAACCACTCCTTTAAACAGTGACATGAATTTCAAGCCAAAGATTGATAAAATCACAATTTGGATTTTAGTAAGATCGGCCTTGGAGTTGGCAGAAGATATTTTACAGATCAAGGTGGTGGTAAATTTGGCACAGTAGTGATAATCAGAGTCATAAATCAGTACATGGAGGCTATACATTGATTTGACTTAACATAGTGGGGCATTTTGAAGGGAGTAGGCCACATGTCAAACCTGGATTAAAAGATTTTCTGATTTGCAATTGGTTAAGGAAACAAAGCTTTATCTAAAAATCTGGGGTCAACAGAAAAGAATGTTAGCTCTGGCTCATGAGCATAACCTCCTCTAGGCCCCACAGGAAGAAATTTAGAACAAAGAACAGTGGTCAGAATTCAGTCCTCAGTTCCCTTTTATCTGAGGTCTGTGTGCCAGTGGATCCATTTGGTAGGGGTTGGAATTTCTGAGAAACAACTCAATGACATATATTAAGATGTTATCTTTAGTTTCTATAGGGAACATCCCTAACTTCCTTGCCCATTATTTTGAGCTACTATTATCTTTTTGCTTATCAAGTGGCTTATTTACTTCTCAGGGCTAGCTAGGTGTCTGGAATTTCCCTTGAAGGAATTCCAGATTTTTCTTTATATCTACATTGGGGGTGAGGGCGGGGGCATGGCAGGCCCTAAGAGAGATCCCTGCTTCCTTTAAAGGGCACAAGCTGTGGTGGTAGGATGAGGAAGGAGAGGAGGGAATGGACTAGAGAGTATTTCACATACAAAATTGAGTAGCATTGATGATTCATTGACCGAGAACCTGATTGAAGGGTGAATAGGATTGTGGGAGGGAGAGGAATAAATCAGTAATCACTCTGAGGTTTCCCACTTGGTTGACTCCAGAAATCTAAAAGAGGGGATAGAGAAGAGCATTTTTCTCTGGTTGTGAGATTCTCAAATCCTGTAACACTAACTGGGTATTCAACAGTTCAATTAGATTCTGACACTCTTTATTTGGAGTGAGCATCAGATCCCACAGGAAAAAGGACTCAGTTCCGCAGAATGCCTGCAGTTCACCTGCCAGCTACAAATGGGGTGCCCAGGATACCCACATATCTACATGGTAACTGCAAATTTGGGAATTTCCATAAGCTCCTTTCCCTTTAGATTCAATAATTTGCTAGAATAGCTCACAGAACTCAGGGAAAAATTTTGCTTATGTTTACTGGTTTATTTTAAAGGATATAACTCAGGAAGGCCAGTGAAAGAGATGCCTAGGGGGATACCTAGGAGGTGAATGCGCCTAGATGTGTCCACCAACCAGAAGCTCTCCAAGTCTCCTTGAGTGTTTACAGAGCTCAATCTCTAGCCCCACCTTCCTGTGGTCAGTGTGTGGGGAAGAAAGTTCCAACCTTCTACCCACTTGGTCCTTCTGGCTACCAGCCCCACCCTAGAGTCACCTTAACATGAACTCAGGTGTGATGCAATGAATAACAGATAACACTCCTATTACTCGTGGCTCACGCCTGTAATCCCAGCACTTTGGGAGGCCGAGGCGGGTGGATCACCAGGTCAAGAGATCGAGACCATCCTGGTCAACACGGTGAAACCCCGTCTCTACTAAAAATACAAAAATTAGCTGGGCATGGTGGCACGTGCCTGTAGTCCCAGCTACTCGGGAGGCCGAGGTAGGAGAATTGCTTGAACCCAGGAGGCAGAGGTTGCGGTGAGCCGAGATCGCGCCATTGCACTCCAGCCTGGGTAACAAGAGCGAAACTCCGTCTCAAAAAAAAAAAAAAAAAAAACATTGAACCCCAAGCCTCATCCTGGTGCTGTGAGGCCCAGTGTTCCAAGAGACCCTTAGATTCTCTTTTGCAGGCCTTAAGCACCTATATCAGTTAGGGTACCACTTAGGCTTCTGTAACAGAGACCCCAATTATACACTACTTTAAAAGCAAGATAGAAGTTTATTATTCCCTTTTTGTTTCTTTTGGAGAGAGAGTCTTGCTCTGTTGCCCAGGCTGGAGTGCAGTGGTATGGTCACAGCTCACTGCAGCCTCAAACTCCTAGGCTCAAGTCGTTCTCCCCCAAGTAACTGGGACTACAGGCACATGCTAATTTTAAGCCTCACTAATTAAAAAAAAAAATTTTTTTTTAATAATTTGTTACTTTTACCAGGGACGAGATCCCACTATGTTGCCCAGGCTGGTCTCAAACTCCTGAAGCTCAAGCGATCTGCCCACCTCGGCCTCCCAAAGTTCTAGGATTACAGGTGTGAGCCACTGTGCCTGGCCAGAAGTTTATTATTCTTTTACATAAAAATCCAGGCAGGCAATCCAGAGCTGGTTTGGCAGCTCAGCATTGTTGGAGAACCAGGCTTTGTGTATCTTGTTGCTCGGCTTTACTCAGCATTCTGTGTGCATCTCGTTGCCTCCTCCAGCTGCAGTCATTACACTTTTACTCCAGTTAGAGAGAGGGGATGAAAAGGAAGTCAGGAGGATATGCCCTTTTCATTTAATGGTGTATATCAGAACTACACACATTTCTGCTCACATTCCATTGGTTAGAACCTGCTCACATGGCCATACCTGACTGCAAGAGAGGCCAGGAGATGTAATATATATCTGGGCAGCCATGCATCCAGCTAAAATTTCTACTTAGAAAGGGGGAGCAGATAATGGAAGACAGCCATCCCTGTCTCCAACATTCATAGTACATTTAAGGACTTTTCCCCCTCTTTTGGGGAAACATGGAACTAACATTGTGACTGTTAATTCTTTTTGCTAAAGTAATTTTTATGTTACTGTGACAAAGGAAACATGATATTCAATGAAATGAATAAAACGCTGGCAGAGTACCTTTGGGAAATCTTGTTCTGAAAAATATGCCAGGTTAGTGCTGTTTATCGTGGCTTCTAAACAGTAGGGAAGGAGTTAGCTGCTCATTAAACCTGCCCCAGATAAGCAATGGAATTATGGTTGGACCTCGCCACAATCATTTCTCTCCCAGGAGAGGCTAAAAGTAGGATCAGAACACCATCCTGCTTTGAAGCAGGCACTCTTGCTGTGTCTCAGCTCTGTGTTCAACCCCCTAAAGGTTATGGAAAAGGGAAAAAGATCTTAGAAGCAGAGGGCTGAAATTGATGTTGTAATATCTGAATGTTGTGTTGTCTTTGGGTAGAGAATTAAGGAGCAGTGGAAAACCCTTGGGACTAATCTTGAAGTAGGGCTAACTCAGAGAAAGGGCTCCCTTGCTTTGGGAAGGAGATGAGGAACCCAGGTGGCTCCTTTGGTGGACTGGAAGCAAAGCAGAAGCTGTAGTAGGAATAGGCTTTCTGGAAGAGAGGTTACAATTATAGTTTAGGGATTTGGGGTTTATTTCCTTTTGTTAAAACAATTAGAAATATATTCATCATTTAATTTTTTTTTTTTTTTTTTTGAGACCAAGTCTCTCTCTGTCACCCAGGCTGGAATACAGTGGCACAATCTCTGCTCGCTTCAGCCGCTGCCTCCTGAATTCAAGCAATTCTCATGGCTCAGCCTCCCAAGTAGCTGGAATTACAAGCATTCACCACCATGCCTGGCTAATTTTTGTATTTTTAGTAGAGATGCGATTTCACCATTTGGCCAGGCTGGTCTTGAATTCCTGATCTCAAGTGATTCCCCCTGCCTCGGTCTCCCAAAGTGTTGGGATTACAGATGTGAGCCACTGTGCCTGGCTTAAGATGTGTTTTACATTATTTTTATCAAAATGATATTTACAGAAACTGCTCAAATAGATACACTAATAACTAGTTAAAAGTTTGAATGTGACCCTTAAGAAACATATGTAGAGCACTGTGAAATGTATTTAAGAAAGTCTAAAATTGTATATGTTTTTGTTTATAGCCTATACGGTTCAGACATCCGAGAGCATGACCCCAACGGCCACTTCAGAGACTTATTTGAAAGCTTTGGCTGTTTGTCATGGACCTCGGGACCACTATGATTTTCTGATCAGAGCTCATGAGCTAAAGGATGATGAACATCAAAGAAGAGTCATACAGTCTTTGCAGAAATTACATGAGGACCTTAAAGGATACAATATAGAAACAGAAGGCCTTTTTTCAAAGGTGAGTCTTATATGATATGAAAGATTAAACAGTTAAAAGTATAAGCATTTTCTAAAATGGATGCAATGCAGTAAGGCATAGCCATTAAACAGTTTGAAAAATTTCCACCAGTTCTTTTACACAAATTCTGTTGGATCCCCTTTCCTGGCCTTTTGATGTTCCATAGCTTTCTTTTGCCTTCAGGAATTTCAATAGCTTCATATTTAGGTATTTAAAAAATGCAGTCCAGTCTAAATAAAAACTTCCATGGAAATCAAAGCTTTCCCTTTCCTCTAGCTCAGGCCTCATCCAGGGATCAGCAGTGGAAAAGGAAGAGTAATGTGTTCTTTCCCTTTTCTTCCTCCTTCTTTCTCTGTTTGCCTGACTTCTCTAGGGTTGGAAGGAGAGGAATGAAATATTAGAGTGAAGCAGCAGTCTTAAGTGACCAGTTTGTTACTGGGGCCTTTGTATGGTAGATGCTGACATGCTAGCTCTTTGAGGGGCTTACTGGTGGATTCTTCAAGATTCCCATGGAGACCTCTCCACACTTCTCCAGTCTTTGACTAACCTCTTACAACTCTGGGGAAGCAACTCACAACCCCGTATTCTGCTGACTCCACCTTGCCCTTGCCCTTAGCCTTCTTGGGTGAGGTCCTTTCAGTACATTTCTTTCTTTCTTTCTTTTTTTTTTTTTTTTGTGGCAGAGTCTTGCTCTGTTGACTAGGCTGGAGTGCAGTGGCGAGATATCTTGGCTCATGGTAACCTTCACCTCCTGGGTTCAAGCAATTCTCCTGTCTCAGCCTTCCAAGTAACTGGGTTACAAGCACGCACCACCACACTAGGCTAATTTTTGTATTTCTAGTAGAGATGGGGTTTCACCATGTTGCCCAGGCTGGTCTTGAACTCCTGACCTCAAGTGATCCACCCGTCTTGGCCTCCCAAAGTGCTGGGATTACAGGTTTGAGCCACTATGCCCAGCCTGGGACATTTCTTGTTAAGTCATCTTTTATGGTGTCTGTAAAAGCCACAAGAAGCATAACATCTCCTTTTTTCACCCCTTGCTCCATGGACAGCTTCAGTCAGCCTCCTGTCCTCGGACTTCTGCAAGTAAGAAGCAGGCACTAGTTTCTGTCTGTCATGAATACCCCCTTTCTCCTGGGAATTTATGTCAAGTTCTCCCATGAACTCTTCCACATGCTGCTCTGGCAGCTACTTGTGCATTTTCTTACCTAGGCAAGCATCCAGCTGGGGAGAGCGATGTCTATCTCAATTTATAGTTGGT
Organism: Alouatta palliata; assembly: GCA_004027835.1. Lineage (NCBI taxonomy): Eukaryota > Metazoa > Chordata > Mammalia > Primates > Atelidae > Alouatta > Alouatta palliata. Next base: position 12,128 of record PVKV010036773.1, read on the forward strand.
CCTCATCTCTTTGGATGCTTCTCTTGGGAACCCCTCATATTTGTATTGAGATATCTGAAGGGAACACCACAGCACTCTACCCAGCTAACAACTTTCTACCTTGATCACTCTCTTCAGTTTCACTTTGGTTTTAGGACTGTTTAGCCTTTTGTAAAAAAAAATAATAATAATTCCTGCATGGATGTGACCCTAATTCATGCATGGATGTGACTAGTGTGTCTATTTATATTTATATTTATTTATTGATTGATTGATGGATTCTTGCTCTGTCGCCCAGGCTAGAGAGAGCAGTGGTGCGATCTTGGCTCACTGCAACCTCCACCTCCCAGGTTCCAGGCAATTCTCCTGCTTCAGCCTCCGAGTAGCTGGGATTACAGGCACCTGCCACTACACCCAGCTAATTTTTGTATTTTTAGTAGAGATGGGGTTTCGTCATGTTGGTCAGGCTGATCTCGAGCGACCTCAGGTAATCTGCTCATCTTGGCCTCAGTCTCCTGAGTAGCTGGGACTACAGGCACGCCTGAGCCAAATTACAGTCTCAGCCTGGGCAAAAATACAAAAATTAGCCAGGCGTTATGGCAGGCACTTGTAATCCCAGCTGCTCAGGAGGCTGAGGCAGAAGAATCACTTGAACCCAGGAGGTGGGTGAGCCAAGATAATGCCACTACACTCCAGCCTGGGTGACAGAGTGAGACTCTGTCTTAAAAAAAAAAAAAAAAAAAAAATGAGGGCCAGCTGTGGTGACCAAACCTGTAATCCTAGCACTTTGGGAAGCCAAGGTGAAAGCAGAGCTTGAGGCCAGAAGTTTGAGATCAGCCTGGGCAATATAGGGAGACCCTATCTCTACAATATAAATAAAAAACAAACAAAAAGGAATGAAAGTGATTTTACTTTTTAAAAAAGCTCCTGAGAGTATAATTAGTTTTATTCTTATGTGAAGAAAATGTCTTCCCATTGTGTTAACACTATTAGTTGAAAGAAATAGAGATTCATTTAGATTGCAGAAAGAAATGGAGATTTAGAATAAGATTATACAAGAACATAGCAATGAAAGACATCTCCATTACACAGCTAGGCCTTACAGTGCTCTGCCATTGATGTCATTCATTGTCTTGGTCCACTTGGGCTGCTATAATAAAATACCATAAACTGGGTAGCTTATAAACAACAGAAAATTATTTCTTGTAGTTTTGGGTGCTGGGAAGGCCAAGATCAAAGTGCTGGCGAATTCAGTGTCTGGTGAGTGCCTGCTTAACTATTCACGGGCAGCTGTCTTTTCACTATGTCCTCAGATGGCTGAAGGGACAAATGAGCTCCCTCAGGCCCCTTTTGTACCAGCACTAATCCCACCGAGGAGGGCTCTGCTCTCATGACCTCATCACCTTCCAAAGATCCTACGTCCTAAGAGCCTCACTTTGGGGGCTAGAACTTCAACATATGAATTTTGGGGTGATCCAAACATTGAGATCATAGCACCCACTTACTTTGTTGTTCCTTTCCTCTCCTGTCTGCTTTCACTTCTGCTCACTCTATCAACTTCCTTTTTTTGTTGTTGTTGTTTTGAGACAGAGTCTTGCTGGAGTGCAATGGCACGATCTCTGCTCTCTGCAACCTCTGCCTCCCAGGTTCATGCAATTCTCCTGCCTCAGCCTCCCGAGTAGCTGGGATTGTAGGTTCACACCACCACACTCAGCTAATTTTTTGTAATTTTAGTAGAGACAGGGTTTCACTATGATGGCCAGGGTGGTCTTGAACTCCTGACCTCGTGATCTGCCCACCTCACCCTCCCAAAGTGTAGGGATTACAGGTATGAGCCACCACACCTGGCCCCAACTTCTTAATTCTCTCTCTGTGTCTGTAGTTTAAATTCCTGAGTAAGGATCTCATAGGCCAACCAATGACTTCATCCCTGTTTGGGTAGAGCTTTCACATTGGGTTTCTTAGAGGTCATTAAGCAGCGTAAAGATTGGCTTTCCAGTTACTGTCCCATGCAGGGCTGCTCCCCTGAGCGTGGCAGTTGCTCTCAGAAGTGGACTGTGAGTGTGGCGGGCACCATGAGTGACCAGTCCAGCACAATGGATATAAGTAATAATGAGGAATTGTTCCTTTGGATGACCAACTTCTTTTTCCCATATTTCTCAAAGTTTATAGGTGAGTAAAGAACCAAAAAGTTTGAAAAATACAGACTGCTTATGTACTGCATATCTAGTTATATGTGATATATATAGAGAGATATATTTGCATATAGTATATAAACCATGATGTATAAAACTATGTAATTATATAGGTTGTTATACAGGTGGGCTTCCAAGTAAAATAACAATTTGGTTATGTGGCCTAGTCGGGAAACAACATGTTGTACTCAACTGGATATTTTGGTTATCTGAGACCTGAATTGCTTTCCTGAATTTCATATCTTGCTCCCTTTCTAGTCCTGTTCCTTTTGGAAATATATCCCTTTTTTTTTGAGACAGAGTCTCACTCTGTTGCCTAGCTGGAATGCAGTGATGCAGTCATGGCTCACTGTAGCCTTGACCTCCCGGGCTCAGGCAAATCCCACACCTCAGCCTCCCCAGTAACTGGGACTACAGGTGTGTGCCACCACACCCAGCTAATTTTTTTTTTTTTTAATAGAGATGGGATTTTGCCATGTTGTCCAGGCTGGTCTTGAACTCCTGGGCTCCAGCAATCTGTCTGTCTGGGCCTCCTGGAAATATATTCCTTTTATCCCTCCTCGCTCCTCTGTAGCATCCCTAGGGCTTGTCTTACAGTGGTTGGTGAACTCCCATCCAATCACAAGTATCCTGTAATTATTAACTTATTTGATTGCCGATTCAACAACGGTAGTTTTTTAAACATTCATGGGCTCTTCTTAAGGGTACTTTCCCATACTTTCACCTTTGATATCTGAGTTGGCTATGATGGGCCAGCTAGTAAATAACCCGTGTTTTATTGGGTAGTTGAAATCTAATGTAGGTGAAAGATTTGATATATCAGGTAAATTTCAAATGTGTCTAGTAAAAGATCCTGTTTGTTAAATCTAGTGCATGTGAATAAATGTTTAGTAGGTAGAGCAACATCTCTTTCTAATAGTATTTGTCCCTTCCTCCCTCCCTCCCTCCATCCCTCCCTTTCTTCCTTCCTCCCTCCCTCTCTCCCTCTCCTTCCTCCCTCCCTCCCCTTCCTTCCTTCCTCCCTCCCTTCCTCCCTCCCTCCCTCCTTCCCTCCTTCTTCCTTCCTTCTTCCTTCTTTCCTTCCTCCCTCCCTCCCTCCCTCTTCTTC